>SKCR01000020.1:40000-105000 GCA_019454045.1 Zanthoxylum bungeanum
TCTTATCTCTTTTAAAAGGGATTAATAAAAAAAAATTCTTTTGCTATTCATAGTTATTTTGAATCTTTCCCAACAACTTAAAAAAAAAAAAAAAAAGTCCAAAGCAATCAAACGTTTTAACTAAACTACTAGTCAAAAATAAATAATTATTTTATACTAAGTAAGATTTTTATAAAGATAGAGCAAATTCAAATTTCAATTATTATTCCCTAATTACATGAATTTATGTACATAGATCAAGACTAAAGAATTACACCAAATTAAGTTTGATAGAGATCGTAGGCTGGCCCCAAGAAGGAACTACCCTCCTGTGGACGAAATGACAATGACGCAACTAAGGCGGCACCGAAGGAATTATGGCTGTATGATGCGCCAACAAGGTGAAATGAAGGTTCCCACAGGCCGTAGTGCTTATATAGGGAAGAAATCGGAAATAAGTAGTAAAGAGAGTGACAACAGAGAAGGGACAACAACGAACTGCGAGGAGCGCACCAAGTTTGATAGACGAAAACAAGAGGAGACAGACGATGAAGTACCCCTATTGTTATTCAGTTCGGCAGTATGCCACCGGTTGTGGCTAATCATTACTTGTTATCCGAAAATTTCAAGGGGGACAACAGTGAAGGGTCTGGAAATAACGAAGATGTTTATGATGGTGATGAAACAGAATTTGCAGCACTCTCGATAACAGATAGAGAGGCTTCAAAAGAGGAAATGACTGACATGGAAGAAGAAATAGACATCATAACTAAAGCACAAAGAAGTGGAATATCACAGAATCGGCTTCTCAAAGAATTGTATGAGGCCGGCAACCCTGCAGTCGGAACGCTAGGAGAAGACTTGGGACGATCCATATACCTCGTCCTATATGGGATGCCCAAAATAAGACGGACCGTTACCAGGGCGGAAAAGCGAAGACTGGTCGTCAATAATGTCTCTCACGATGCGCCGGTCACATTAACACCTTCTGGGTGGGACATGGAGGGAAAACTACCTCGGGCCAATGCCGGGAATGAACAAACAATGGAGATAAGCCTATCAGGGAAGGTGATATCCCCAAAACCACCAACACAAATGACAAAGCACCTACAGCCGTTGTATGTGAAAGCAAAGTCCAATGGGATACCCATCACCAAAGTGTTGATTGACAATGGAGCAGCCATCAATGCGATCACGGTTAGGATGCTGGGGCGTTTAGCAAAGTCAGAAGACGACCTCATCCCTACGGAAGTGGTGCTAACAAGTTTCAATGGAGGGGCGACAACGGCCAAATGAGTCGTCCCACTAGACTTATAAGTAGGGAGTACTACGAAGACAGTAGTGTTCTTCGTTATAGACGGGCCAACCACATATAACATGCTCTTAGGACGAGATTCGATACACGGTAGCCGATGCATTCCTTCATCTCTTCATCAATGCCTAGTTTTCTGGAACCAGAGAGACAAAGTGGAAATAGTACATGTTGACAACAAGCCTTTCACTGCAGAGACAAATTCGGCCGAATACTTCATGTATGAAGGAAATTACGGGCCGACCAGAGTTCTAAATGAAGGGGAAAATTCGGCCATTGTGGCTCAAAATGACGAGCCATACCCCGCAGGTCTGCTAAATGATTTGTTCGTGCAAACAAGACCAACCACAATTGTATTTGAAGAATTAACGCACGACAGTTCAAATGGAGAAGAACAAGCAGAGTAAAGAACATGCCGCACTCGCGGCTACCAAAGCCAACTTAATGGCCTATGTGACGGAGCGAGAAAATGAAGTTGAGGCTCAGACTGTGATTTCGGCCTTAAGGGATAAATTGTTAACGCACCAGACAGAAGACATAATAAGAGAGGCATGCGGGGTTGATTGTTTTATGGAAATGAGTCACAAGAGCGAACAACAACCGATTGTGGAAGAATACGCTCTGAACGGACAACATAAGGCGAGCGTCACAAGGGGACAGGATGTATTGGACAAGTTAAATATGGGAAGTGAGGACGATAGACGTATCACTTACATCAACTAGGAACTAGAAGCCCAGGAGCAGAGGTGGAACTTCCCTTTTTCCAAAATGGACGGATGTTCAGAAAAGTGTTAATCACTCATCGACCCGACGGAGAGTCCAGACACAGTCTCTCGGATTTGGCCGACTAGGTCCGAGTAGCTCGGGCCAGGGCAGAAGTGATTTTGGGAAGCTCAGCAGGTTATCTGACAGATCATTTGGCAACCGACAGAAACCTAAAATCTATGATTTTCCTTTACATGTGTCAACACGAGTCATCCCCCGGAAGCACCGTCCATGCTGTCATCATTATTATTTCCTGTAGCAGAGGAGTAAGCAGAATTGAGGTGACAGAACCATCAGACTGCAGGCTTACTTTCGGCAAGGTCAGGCCTAGGACAGAGAACCCGTCAATCGGTCAGGTAGCACATGGGAAACATTACAAATAAGAACAGTATCATGTTTTGGAAGTATATAAAGGGGATTGTAGTCTCATGTTAAAGAGGATGCTCCGAATAGCAGCTTGTAAACAATAGAAAAATAACAATTGTAACCTCCTTCAACTGCTCGGCCATACGTCGACCCTACTCAAAAACAGGTCGGCCGAGTTAGTTCTTGGCTTGGTCTCCCATAACCAAATAAATTCACTATTGAGGGAGGATTTGTCCCGGGAATGGCATTCCCATATTGCCCGCTGAGACGAAAATTAGCCGTCAACAGTTGGCGCCGTCTGTGAGGAACCGACGAAAATTGACTTCCATAGTAAGACGATAGTGAGAGGTAGAGACCGTATGTTGGTGAATATTTCAATAGCAGAATGGATGGAGGGGGGAAGTGTAGGCATTGCATTTTCGCATGTGAAACCCGGTGATGAGCCTCATTTGGAGGCACTACCTTTTGAGTCACGAAAGCCGCGGGAAACGGATATCGGAAGGGGAATTCAGGATAAACAACTCACTGTCTTCGTTGGTGCTGCGTTCGTTACTTCGTTCGAATGGGAAATAGATTGCGGACGTTCGTGCCGCGTGCGAGGAGGCGTTCGAACGGAGCCGTAATTCTGGTTTTGCTGCTAGCCTCACACCCCAGCCCATTTAGCTCCCCAAAGCCCATAAAAAACATCCCAAATTAAATAAATAAATATTAAACATTAAATAAAATATTTAAATCATTTACCAATTAAATAAAACATAAAATAAAATCATGCCTAATATAAAATAAATCAAATATATTATATACTAAAACTAAAAAGAAGATTTGCCTAATTAAAATCAATCTTAACCAATTAAAGCCAATCAAATATTTGACTTCCTAATTCAATAAGATATACACCAAGTTAAATTAGTTGACTTCCCAAAATAAAATATTTTGTCCCCCCCTCAATCCTTTGATTTCCTTGTTTAAAACTAAATCATATCCTAATTAAATGCACAAAATCCCTTCCCTTGTCAACCCTAACCCTTCTATATATAAACAACCCCTAACCAAAGCTATCTCGGGCTTGACACATATAATTCACACCCAAACTCTCTCGAAATCTCTCTAGACTCTCTCTACACACCCAAGACTAAACAAAAGAGAAAACACTTCACACATACACAAGAAAGAAAACAAAGAAACCACCACAAGTCACCACCCTCCATAGTCGAATCCAAAGCACCTACAACCACCCTCCATAGCCGAATCTAAAGCACCAAACTCACCCTTAGCCGAATCCTAAAACACGCCTAAACAACCTCCTAGATTACCTTAAAACAGTAGCCCAAATCCTTAAAAAAAGTAACATAAAAACTGCATAGATAATCTTAAAAATAATCACATATAATTGCACTAAGAACCCACACAAACTTGGAATAGTTTATTGAAAACGTTAAAACGGGTGGCCCGTGCAGTGAGCAGCAAGACAGAAGCCGAATAGGAGCAGAACGGAGTTCGAACCGTAAGCAAAACAGCGAAGCAGTGAGCTAGGACGTTGAACGACCAGAAAGTTGCGGAGCTTTACCCCCTTTCGATTTCCGTGGAACGCGAGTCCGAGAGACGGCTTAAAAGGTTAGACCTGAGGGTATCTTTCACACTTATTCTCATTTTATTTTCTGGTCATTTATTTTGATTATATTTTCTATATTTGTGGTATCCGTTGTGTGTATGATGTATGTTGTGGGTATTGGATGAATGAGAGATGTGTCAACTCTCGCGGTATATCGGATGGAAACCCGGACATAAATTTCATAGCCGATTCCGAATGGACGGTAATATGATCTGTACTCGGGCCACAACTCCACGTATCGCTTGGGTAAACGGAACCATCTTTCTTTTGTTGTGTTGCTTTTGTTTATTTAGTTTTCTTTACTCGAATTCAATATGTTGTTTAGTTATGCATGATTCAACCAAGCGCATGGGCTTAGTGAGTTAGTTCAAAGGTCCTCCATTTGGGAGACAAAGAGCCGAAAAAGGCCACCTTTGTGACACTACTTCGCCGCGCCGGTTGATGTGTGTTCGGTGGATGCGAGATACGTTCAATCGGGCATACTTAGTTTGATGTTATTGAGTTTATCTTTTATGTATGGTTCAATCAAGCGCATGGGCTTAGTAAGTGGAATGAAAGATCCCTTATGGGGAGGGGTTAAAACCCGTTACCACGATGCTTTGCCGCGCCGGTTGATGTGTTTTCAGATTGGATGTCAGATGTGTTCAATCGGGCATACTTGGTTGATATGATTGGTTCTATTCTTGTATGTGTGATGTGATGCGCATGGGCTTAGTATGTTGGTCTAAAGGTCCTCTCTTTGAGAGATCAAGAGCCCCAAAAGGTCACCTTTACGGCAGTACTTCGCCGCGCCCTTTTATTTTGTGTTCATGTATTGCGTCTCATTTCATGCATCAGGTCTGTTCCCGTTCGAACGCGTTTACGAACGCAACTCAAACGCGCATGTGTTTTTGCCTTATCATGTGTCAGGTCTCATTTCCGTTCGAACGCGTTAACAAACGCCATACGAACGTGAGCATTCTGTCTCATTTCCGTTCGAACGCGTTAACAAACGCCATACGAACGTGAGCATTCTGTCTCATTTCCGTTCGAACGCGTTAACAAACGCCATACGAACGTGAACCTTCTGTTTTCCGTTCGAACGCGTTTACGAACGCTACACGAAAGCGCACCCACTGTCTTAGTTTCATAATGCATCAGGTCTGGTTCCGTTCGAACGCGTTCTCGAACGCTACACGAACGCGAACCTTCTGTTTACCGTTCGAACGCGTTTACGAACGCTACACGAACGCGCACCCACTGAATCGAGTCATCTTCATTAGATTTCATGCATAGTTTTCCTAGTGGCTATCTCCACATGTATAAATGCAAATATGTTGATGTATTACAATTCATATGCTTGTGTCATGATAACATTTGAGTATTATTCTTGCGGTATATCGGATGGAAACCCAGACGTAAATTCCGTAGCCGATTCCGAATGGACGGTAGTGCGGTCTGTACTTGGGATACAATTCCACGTACCACTTGGAAAAGTGCCCATATGTATGTTTGTATGGTTAATATGTGTGCTTGTGTTTTCTTGAATGTAATATGCAAATAAAGTTGTATGTTTGTTGCTATTTTGATATATGTTAAGCATGCGATTTTAGATATGAGATATATGTGAGATGTGTGCATAAGTTTTATTTTGCATATGAGAATTTAGAAGCATGATACTCTTGGAAATAAGTGTTACTTAAGCTTGATTAAATTATTACATAAATCCTTTCATTACAAGTGACATGAGTAAGTGACCATTCTGAACCCAACGGTTTGAGGTCTTCCCTTGCGAGGGGTGAGTGCGGCCTTAAATCTTTGTCCCGGTTCACACCGGGTGGCGACTCCATGTTATTTCGTACTTCCCAACTAAGGCCGCGAGCCTAGGAACGGCGTCGCCCAGGTCCTGTGTCCTACAGTCTGGCGACTC
Source organism: Zanthoxylum bungeanum (assembly GCA_019454045.1). NCBI lineage: Eukaryota > Viridiplantae > Streptophyta > Magnoliopsida > Sapindales > Rutaceae > Zanthoxylum > Zanthoxylum bungeanum. The sequence goes on from SKCR01000020.1 coordinate 45,944, forward strand.
CACCGGGGATATGAGAATTGGCCCCGAAATATTGTCTTGTAATGAGTGGATTTATGTTTTAATTGGCCATGTCTATAGTGGATAAGTGAGGGTTTAATCAAGGGCACTTTGAGGCTAGGTAATCACCGTTTGGATCCATTTGGACCATCTGTCATGAGATATGGGCTTGTTGGGCCATTTAAACTGGGACAAGAATGTATTCCATGACTATTGGGCCAAAGGCGTCTAAGTGTCGATGGGCCACCTTGTGCTTGTGTTCGGAGTATTATCATTTGTATTTAGTTGGGCTCCTTGCCATAAGATATGAACTTGTTGGGCCATTTAAACTGGGACGTGTTCACTCTTATGACAGTCAGCCCAAAAGCTTCTAAAATGATAATGGGCCGACTTGTTTGAAACTTTTATTGACTTAGTATGATTTATATGTTATATGCCTCTTATGCACATCATGCATACATACATCATGTTAACCCTTGTGTTCTGAAAGCCATCATAGATTCCCGTTGGGTTAGAAAAAAGGGAAGACTCATCAAAATACTGGGAACAGACATGAGTGAATCAGATATTGAGGTATCCCGTATGGATCAGTTGGAAAACGGTCTCGCCAAGGTCACTGAACAGTTGCAATCCTTGACTACTGCCATGACAAATATGGTTGTCCCCCGTGCTGGGGGAAATTCTGAGAATGTAAGGCGCGAGGAGCCTCCGAATGGGTTGGGGGATGATATCCCCTCTTTTGATGATGATATGGCAGAGTATGCAACGGACAGAGTGATGGGGTCCCAGGCCGAGATACAGAAACTCAGGGATCAGGTTGAATCCGTTACCCGCAAGATGAGGGGTAAGAATGAAGATTTGCTAGATTATGAGACAATGAAGTTTGAGGAGCAGTTGCCAGCGCAGTTTAAGATGCCGGATTTGGCTAAGTTCAATGGGAATGGAGATCCGAGGGTGCATCTCCGTCAGTATGTGTCTGTTATGAGTTCAGTTGGCTTGTCTCAGCGCCAGGTAAAGAAAATGTTTGGGATGTCACTCGAGGGGGCACCTGTGGTATGGTACCATAACCTGGACAAGCAGGTTAAGGAAGATTGGAGGGAGCTAGCTGATGTTTTCTTAAAGCAATATGTCACGGACCTGGAGATTGACTTGTCACTCCGTGACTTAGAAAATATCAAGCAGAAGCCGGAGGAAAATTTCAAGGAATATGTGGACCGCTGGAGGAGCCAGCTTCTGAAGATGCAGACTAGGCCCTCAGAAAATGACCAGATCAAAATGATCATCAAGGGCACCAAGCCCTCTATTTATGGAAAACTGAGGAGAATGACTTCGATGATTACTGATTTTCGACAGCTGAGGGAGACAGTTATGGATATTGAGGAGGAGGAAGCCGAGAACAGAAAGTTTTATGGACAGAACAGAAGGAATATTGGGGGACATTCAGGGACTATGCCTGCTACTGCTGAGGTCACTGCCGTTAAGAACAGACGATTTTCTAACCTTGGTAAGCCTCTTTCAAAGGTATTAGAAAAGCTGAAGGCGTAAGGACTCTTAAAACCTTTGGAACTTAGGCCCATTCCAAATCCTGTGCCACCTCACATGAACTTAAACTTATACTGTCACTTCCACCAAAAAAAGGCCATGACACCGACAACTGCGCCCGCCTCAGACATGAAATCCAAAACCTCATCGATGCCCATACAATACCCGACCTAGAGAAAGAACAACCTAACGCACACAGAAATCCCCTACCCAACTACATGATCAACTCTGGCCTACCCGAAACCCTTGTCCTCCAAACTCTCAACCACTCAGCTTCATAAGAATAAGGGATAACAATAGTGAAGAACCATGTGCTGAAGAAGAGGGCACTGTTGTTTCTCCTAGTTTATCTTGCACTTTTAATAAAGACATTGATTTTGTTTACCTGTTCGAACGTTTCCTTAACAATAATAAAGGCGACCATTTTATTTATCTGCCTAAGACTATTACTTTCAAACTTGCAACATGAGTGTGTTCAATCTTGGTAATGTGATGCTCAAAGCGTAGGGAATCCTCAAAAGAAGCAAGCAGAAAAGATAAGTTAGCCATTCAGGAATTGGGAAATGGAGACAGTGGGACTGTTAGACTTGGAAAGAACGGGTTCCTAGAACAAATCAGGGTAGACATGTGGAAATGGTACTTTCCCTAAGAGAAGAATGGTCATCAATGGAATCGACGGAAGACCTAACCCAACGAGATAGGAAACTCATTCACGCATGCATGCATACACGTAACATATTTGCATCCTTTTTTTGTTTGTTCTGTTTTGTAATAACAGGTTTCAAAAGAAAAAAAAAAGAAAGCGTCAAAAGACAACCAATCAGGAACATCGACAGTACTGTATCAGTCTAGGGGCGAGGCCCGTATCAGTATCAGCCTTAGGGCGAGGCTCATATCAGCTGTATCAGTCTGGGGGCGAGGCCCATATCAATATCAGTTTAGGGCGAAGCCCACATCATCCCAGGGTCGAGGGCCGCATCAGCAGAATTTTGGAATGAATCCGAGGGTCGAGACCCACATCAGCATCAATCTGGGGGCGAGGCCCATGTCAGTAGCAGTTGGGGCCGAGGCCCACTTCAACATCAGTTTTGGGATGAGTCCCAGGGTCGAAGCCCACATCATCCCAGGGTCGAGGCCCGCATCAGCAGAATTTTGGAATGAATCCGAGGGTCGAGACCCACATCAGCATCAATCTGGGGGCGAGGCCCATGTCAGTAGCAGTTGGGGCCGAGGCCCACTTCAACATCAGTTTTGGGATGATTCCCAGGGTCGAGGCCCACATCAAACACAGTTTGGGAATAAGTCCCAGGGTCGAGACCCACATCAGCATCAATCTGGGGGCGAGGCCCATGTCAGTAGCATTTGGGGCCGAGGCCCACTTCAACATCAGTTTTGGGATGAGTCCCAGGGTCGAGGCCCACATCAAACACAGTTTGGGAATGAGTCCCAGGGTCGAGGCCCACATTACATCATATCAGTTCTGCCAAGAATGGCACTCCGAGAATGGAGATATGGTCCGGGAAGGGACAGTTCAAGAGTGAACAAGCCGGGAATGGCACTCCAAGAATGGAAGCACGGTTCGGGAATGAACCACCTCACGATTACAGTTCAGGAATGAACGACTTACAGTAACAGTTCGGGGACAAAGCCCACAGTTAACACAGTCAGGGAACAAAGCCCAAGGGGAAGAAAGCCTCATGTCAGTATAGTTTGAGAACAAAGCTCAAGGGGAAGAAAGAATCATGTCAGTATAGTTTGAGAACAAAGCTCAAGGGGAAGAAAGCCTCATGACAGTATAGTTTGAGAACAAAGCTCAAGGGGAAGAAAGCCTCATGTCAGTATAATTTGAGAACAAAGCTCAAGGGGAAGAAAGCCTCATGCCAGTTCAGTTCGGGAATAAAGCCCACACTCAGTGCAGTTCAGGAAGAAAGCCTACATTCAGTTCAGTTCAGGAAGAAGGCCTGCATTCGATACAGTTCAAGAACAAAGCCACACAGTCAGCTCAGATCAGAGAACAAAGCTCGGGAGGAATAAAGCCTCATGTCAGTATAGTTTGAGAACAAAGCTCAAGGGGAAGAAAGCCTCATGTCAACACAGTTCGGGAACAAAGCTCGGGAGGAATAAAGCTTTATCTCAATAATTCGGAAATAAAGCTCGAGGAATAAAGCCTCATCTACACAGTTCGGGAATAAAGCCCACACTCAGTGCAGTTCGGGAATAAAGCCCACATTCAATACAATTCAGGAAGAAAGCCTACGTCCAGTAAACTCGGGAATAAAGCCCACATTCAGTACAATTCAGGAAGAAAGCCTACATTCAGCTCAGTACGGAAATAAAGCCTCATCTCAACACAGTTCGGGAACAAAGCTCGGAGGAATAAAGCCTCACCTCAGCAGTTCGGGAATAAGGCTCGGGAGGAATAAAGCCTCATCTTAACACAGTTCGAGAATGAACAAGCCGGGAATGGCACTCCAAGAATGGAAGCACGGTTCGGAATGGACCACATCACAACACGGTTCGGGAATGAACCAGAGGTCGCAGCACCTCACCACACAAATCAACTCAACACATGGTAAGTCAAGTGGCAGCTGGCGAGCCAGGTAAGTAAAAATGCATTGCATAACTTGGACCACATCACAACACGGTTCGGGAATGAACCAGAGGTCGCAGCACCTCACCACACAAATCAACTCAACACATGGTAAGTCAAGTGGCAGCTGGCGAGCCAGGTAAGTAAAAATGCATTGCATAACTTTGATAGGATTGTTCAAAGTCACACACTGCACAAGTCCCATCAAAGTGGGGGCGACTGTAGGCAATGCATTTTCGCATGTGAAACCGGTGATGAGCCTCATTTGGAGGCACTACCTTTTGAGTCACGAAAGCCGCGGGAAACGGATATCGGAAGGGGAAATTCAGGATAAACAAGCTCACTGTCTTCGTTGGTGCTGCGTTCGTTACTTCGTTCGAACGGGAAACAGATTGCGGACGTTCGTGCCGCGTGCGAGGAGGCGTTCGAACGGAGCCGGTAATTCTGGTTTTGCTGCTAGCCTCACACCCCAGCCCATTTAGCTCCCCAAAGCCCATAAAACACATCCCAAATTAAATAAATAAATATTAAACATTAAATAAAATATTTAAATCATTTACCAATTAAATAAAACATAAAATAAAATCATGCCTAATATAAATAAATCAAATATATTATATACTAAAACTAAAAAGAAGATTTGCCTAATTAAAATCAATCTTAACCAATTAAAGCCAATCAAATATTTGACTTCCTAATTCAATAAGATATACACCAAGTTAAATTAGTTGACTTCCCAAAATAAAATATTTTGTCCCCCCCTCAATCCTTTGATTTCCTTGTTTAAAACTAAATCATATCCTAATTAAATGCACAAAATCCCTTCCCTTGTCAACCCTAACCCTTCTATATATAAACAACCCCTAACCAAAGCTATCTCGGGCTTGACACATATAATTCACACCCAAACTCTCTCGAAATCTCTCTAGACTCTCTCTACACACCCAAGACTAAACAAAAGAGAAAACACTTCACACATACACAAGAAAGAAAACAAAGAAACCACCACAAGTCACCACCCTCCATAGTCGAATCCAAAGCACCTACAACCACCCTCCATAGCCGAATCTAAAGCACCAAACTCACCCTTAGCCGAATCCTAAAACACGCCTAAACAACCTCCTAGATTACCTTAAAACAGTAGCCCAAATCCTTAAAAAACAGTAACATAAAAACTGCATAGATAATCTTAAAAATAATCACATATAATTGCACTAAGAACCCACACAAACTTGGAATAGTTTATTGAAAACGTTAAAACGGGTGGCCCGTGCAGTGAGCAGCAAGACAGAAGCCGAATAGGAGCAGAACGGAGTTCGAACCGTAAGAAAAACAGCGAAGCAGTGAGCTAGGACGTTGAACCAGTGGGTATTGGATGAATGAGAGATGTGTCAACTCTCGCGCTATATCGGATGGAAACCCGGACATAAATTTCATAGCCGATTCCGAATGGACGGTAATATGATCTGTACTCGGGCCACAACTCCACGTATCGCTTGGGTAAACGGAACCATCTTTCTTTTGTTGTGTTGCTTTTGTTTATTTAGTTTTCTTTACTCGAATTCAATATGTTGTTTAGTTATGCATGATTCAACCAAGCGCATGGGCTTAGTGAGTTAGTTCAAAGGTCCTCCATTTGGGAGACAAAGAGCCGAAAAAGGCCACCTTTGTGACACTACTTCGCCGCGCCGGTTGATGTGTGTTCGGTTGGATGCGAGATACGTTCAATCGGGCATACTTAGTTTGATGTTATTGAGTTTATCTTTTATGTATGGTTCAATCAAGCGCATGGGCTTAGTAAGTGGAATGAAAGATCCCTTATGGGGAGGGGTTAAAACCCGTTACCACGATGCTTTGCCGCGCCGGTTGATGTGTTTTCAGATTGGATGTCAGATGTGTTCAATCGGGCATACTTGGTTGATATGATTGGTTCTATTCTTGTATGTGTGAAGTGATGCGCATGGGCTTAGTATGTTGGTCTAAAGGTCCTCTCTTTGAGAGATCAAGAGCCCCAAAAGGTCACCTTTACGGCAGAACTTCGCCGCGCCCTTTTATTTTGTGTTCATGTATTGCGTCCCATTTCATGCATCAGGTCTGTTCCCGTTCGAACGCGTTTACGAACGCAACTCGAACGCGCATGTGTTTTTGCCTTATCATGTGTCAGGTCTCATTTCCGTTCGAACGCGTTAACAAACACCATACGAACATGAGCATTCTGTCTCATTTCCGTTCGAACGCGTTAACAAACGCCATACGAACGTGAGCATTCTGTCTCATTTCCGTTCGAACGCGTTAACAAACGCCATACGAACGTGAACCTTCTGTTTTCCGTTCGAACGCGTTTACAAACGCTACACGAACGCGCACCCACTGTCTTAGTTTCATAATGCATCAGGTCTGGTTCCGTTCGAACGCGTTCTCGAACGCTACACGAACGCGAACCTTCTGTTTACCGTTCGAACGCGTTTACGAACGCTACACGAATGCGCACCCACTGAATCGAGTCATCTTCATTAGATTTCATGCATAGTTTTCCTAGTGGCTATCTCCACATGTATAAATGCAAATATGTTGATGTATTACAATTCATATGCTTGTGTCATGATAACATTTGAGTATTATTTCTTGCGGTATATCGGATGGAAACCCAGACGTAAATTCCGTAGCCGATTCCGAATGGACGGTAGTGCGGTCTGTACTTGGGATACAATTCCACGTACCACTTGGAAAAGTGCCCATATGTATGTTTGTATGGTTAATATGTGTGCTTGTGTTTTCTTGAATGTAATATGCAAATAAAGTTGTATGTTTGTTGCTATTTTGATATATGTTAAGCATGCGATTTTAGATATGAGATATATGTGAGATGTGTGCATAAGTTTTATTTTGCATATGAGAATTTAGAAGCATGATACTCTTGGAAATAAGTGTTACTTAAGCTTGATTAAATTATTACATAAATCCTTTCATTACAAGTGACATGAGTAAGGGACCATTCCCAACCCAACGGTTTGAGGTCTTCCCTTGCGAGGGGTGAGTGCGGCCTTAAATCTTTGTCCCGGTTCACACCGGGTGGCGACTCCATGTTATTTCGTACTTCCCAACTAAGCCGCGAGCCTAGGAACGGCGTCGCCCAGGTCCTGTGTCCTACAAGAAGGATCGGAAGGAGAAGAGCAGAGCCGTGAAAAGAAAAGATCGGTATGGAAAATAAGCTTTCAGAAATAAAAGTCTTTCCTTAATATGTTGTGGAATGGAATGTAAGAAGGTTAGCCAACTGCCATCCACACGGGTTGAGGTGTGGAATGGAATGTAATATTGTGGATGGGTTACGTCTGTTGGTAGCGACTGACTGAGTTCCTCTGTGGGAAGGTACTGCGCCCCCCGATTTCGCAGATTACCTGTATTGAATACTCAGCCGAGGGCGAGAAGGAATTCCCATTGGGCCAGTCCTCAATTAGTGCAATGGTCTCCCCTGAACGAGAAGAAAGAACGGGAAAATGAGGAAAATATTATAAAGTTACCCTAGACATGTGTCATAACACGATTCGATGCAAGGGGACATTGAAATGACGTGAAAAATAGCTCATTAATGAGAGTCATGATGAAACGTGTTGGGAAAGGTCGCGCATTTATTGAAGAAGTGATGGGCTCGCATGGAAAATGTAAAGGGCGGCTCAACAAACAATAGGGCGATGACTTGTAGGCCGACGTCTACCACCCTGATATAAAGAAATTCTCCTCGATTTCATTCCAAACTCAATCAAGGTGAATTTGGGGGACTATTGTTGACAAAAGAAAGTCACCATAGAGCGAACTCGCCCTAGAGCAAATGAGTAAAGGACAAAGGCAAGCAGGGCGACGAAGGGAAGAGCGATCAGAGCAATCACCAAATGACACATCGATTATAATGACAAAAGACTTAGGATGACCGAAACAGAGATTATAACGACAAAGGACTCAGGACGATCGAACACTTGCTGCAGTTGATCCCACGATTACAGCAGTTTGACATTTCCCTCCACGATCAGGCAGTTATGGCGCACAACTCAACGGTTGGAGACATGACCCAGCAGTTGCAGGGAAGTTACGGGCTGAAAGCGTCCGAGCAATTTACAAATTCCACTATAAAATGTGTTGACAGAGGAAAATCACCCTAGAGCGAAATCGCCTTAAAGCGAAGAAGTAAAGGACAAAGGCAAGCAATGCGACGAAGGGAAGAACGATCAATCAACAGATGACACAACAATTAGGACGATAATGGAATCAGGTCGACTGAACACATGCTGCAGTTGATCCCACGATTACAGCAGTTAGACAGTTCCCTCCACATTCATTATCCCACGATTACAAAGGCAAGCAATGCGACGAAGGGAAGAACGATCGATCAACAAATGACACAACGATTAGGACGATAATGGAATCAGGTCGACTGAACACATGCTGCAGTTGATCCCACGATTACAGCAGTTAGACAGTTCCCTCCACAGTATGGGCCCATTCAGAGGGCACCAGCAACCGAAATGGTCCATGTCATTAAACCATGGCCGTTCATAGGATGTGCGATATATTTGATAGGAAAAATCTATCCTGCATCTAGCAAGAGACACACATTCATTATCGTTGCCACAGATTTCTTTACCAAATGGGTGGAAGCAATTCCGGTAGTAGAGATCTCTCAAGAGCCAATTATTAAGTTTATAAAAGAGCACATCATTCACCGATTCGGTATACCACAAACAATAATGGTAGATCATGGTACTTCGTTAAATGGCGAGAAGGTAAAGAGCTTCATGGCCGAATACGGGATCCGGCTAGTAAACACTACTCCATATTACCCTCAGTCAAATGGTCAGGCAGAATCGTCCAATAAAACTCTTAAAGGGTTGATTCGGAAAATGGTAACGGACAATGCCAGGCAATGGGAAGAATATTTGAGTCAGACTCTATGGGTATATAGGACGTCACCGCGAACGAGTACCTCGGTCACGCCATTTCAATTAGTATATGGTCAAGAGGCTGTATTACCAGTTGAAGTTAATATTGAATCCACTAGAGTGATGTTGCAAAAGGAATTGACAAATTAGGACTACGGCGAAGCAATGATCTAAAATTTGTTGGAATTGGACGATATTAAATGCGATGTCATAAATCGTTTGGAAGCGCAAAAGAAAAAAAATGGCCAAATGATATAATCAGAGAGTCATGGCTAAATCGTTCAGAAAAGGTGAATTAGTGTGGAAAACTATATTGCCACTTGGTGCCAAAGATCCGACATATGGCAAATGGTCGCCTAATTGGGAAGGCCCATTCGAGGTAAAAAATGTATTGCCAAACGGGGCCTATCATTTAAAAATTTTGAATGGAAAAGTGCATGTTAGGGCGATAAACGGTAAATACTTGAAAAAATATGTGCCCTCATTATGGGAGCACGAGAACGTAATGTCTTTGCAATAAGGACAAAACTAAGTAATATAAGAATGTGTTTTTATTAATACAGGATGAAAACGTCCTCAAAAATACAAAATTTGGATGATGAAACGTCCTACATTATTACATAATTATTGGCTTGCCGAAGATCGCTGAAGCTCGTCAGGTGAATCTTTCAGAAGCGAGAACTTCTCCCCCAAGTTCCGCCACTCTCTCCACATCTCAGCATCGGCCCTCACTAGATCGGCCATGCCTTTCTCAAAATCAACTCGGGCCATAGAAGAAGTAGCCTCAGCTACCAGAGAGGCAAGCCCCATCTTCTTGGCATCTCTCCTCATACTGTTTTCCTCTATCTGGCGTTGAATATCTTGTAGTTGTCGCTCTAGGTCCAGCAGCAAAGACTACTCAATAACCATTTGGTCTGTAGATTCTCTTATAGCTTGCCGAAGGTTATCAATGATGCCTCGAAGCCTCTCATTTTTGGCTATTAATGCGCGCAACTCGGCCTTCTGACCATGTGTGGTCCGATAACGAAGAATAAGGGTCGGGATCTTGCTTTGCAGGTCTTGGAGTGAGAGTCGGCTTTCTGCTGAAATAGACAAAACAGGAAGACCCAGCAGTCGGTCTAGCTCGGATGAAGCTTTTTCCAACTTAAGCATGTTCTCTGGCAGGGCAGCTTGGCCGATGTCATTTGTCATAAGCGATGCATATTGGCTGAGAACCTTCCGAAGGGCCTTCAAGTCTGATGTAACCTGGACCGAAGATAAGGGAGGCAAAGAAGAAGCAGAAGCTAACTGGTGCAGATCACTCAAAATTTCATGGACCGATTGCAAAAATTGGTCTGACGCCTGATTACAAAAGGCCAAACTTAGTAAATCAAACCAGAATAAAGGAAGAAGAGAGAACATAATGAGAAATCACTTACAGTTTCGGGCCGACGAGCAGAACTGGACGGCTCAGCAACAGAAGGTATAGGGGTTTCCAGTGGCAACATCGGTTCTTCCCCATGAGATTGGACTGAGAGAGTGGGAGATGGTGTCCGAAGTGGAGAGGAAATAGGGGCCAGAGACGATGGTCGTTCAGAAGCAGCAGATGGTTGAGTTGAAGAAACAGGAGCTGTCGGCCGAAGAGTTGGAGACTGAGGAGCCGAAGATGACGGCTAGTCAAACGCACAAAGTTCATGCGCCAAAGGTACATGAGACATGGCCCGAGGAGGAGAGGGCGGAATAGCCGAGGACGACGGCTGTCCAGAGGCCGAAGTTGGTTGCGCCGAAGGGACCGGAGATGCCGCCCGAGGAGGAGATGATTGTTGCGGCATAGCTGTCGGTTGAGCCTCTACAGAAGAATTAGAATCGGAAGAGTCAGAAACACGAATAACCTCCATCTCTTCATAAATGCGACGAAGTACATTGTCTTTATACATAGACTGCGCTTCTTCTAATGACTCCAATTCGGCCAAACTATAAAGGCCGTCTACATCCCTATGACTCCCTCTAAGCCCTATGACGGCCATTCTGCGTACCAAGAGGTAAATCCGTTTGAGATGACGCCAAATAGGCCCGTCATCTGGCCAAATAGGTTCTAGCACATCAGGCTCGTCATCCGGATCCTGCACAATTGGTACATGATCGTCCAAATAGGGGCATTCAAATAACGATGGTCTCTTGGAATTTCCTCAACACTTGGACGCGAACGGCCGAATTCTATACATGGCTCCGTACCTTGGAGGTCGGCTCCGGACGAAGCTCCGGTAACAACTGTCTAGCCCTCTTCTGGCGGTTGTTCCACGATTTGAGCCTCGGCTGCTTTGTCATCGTTCGATGAAAGTTGAACAATCGGCACTACGGTAGGTTCAACCTCCTCAGGTGGACCTTCAACTATGGGAACTTCGGGCCCCGGAGTTTGGGTCATTTCGGGAATGACAGAAGGCGGCCCCATCCTAAGCACCTGCACAAGATACAGAGCTTAGTCCCAAATTATATTTTAGCCCGATATACAAGAGAAACATGGTTTCAGATTGTACCTTAGCACGACGTACGAGAGGCACGTCTGAATCAGAGCTATGACTGGGGGAAGACTGTTTCCGTTTGGCCTATTTAATTTTCTTCGGCTGGGCTGCCTCAATTGGTTTCTTCAACCCCGCCGACTCCGAAGATTTGGAAGAAAAAAGAGATGATAGAAAATACCCGCATAGAGAGAAAAGAAAAGAATCTCTCCCGACCAGGTGGCCAAAAACGGTCGAAGAGAGAATGAACCGATGTACAATGGGAAAGTGAAACTACAACAAAAGAAGATAACAAAGAACGAGTCTCCAACAAGGATTGATCTATGTCAGAGAGCGAAAGGACTTTAAAACGGTCCGATGAAGCGGAGCGCGTATGGAAGAACGGAAGAGGCCATCCTTGAACGAGACCAAGTTGGCGGGCAGCGAAATTAGGCGAATAAACCTTTACTCCGACCTTGTCATTGGCCCCGGTCAGGATGTCATGAATCAGATCGCGGCTGCATAAAAACTTGCGCCATATGTGAAGACCTGATTCGTCCTCTTCTGACTCAGGGATGTCATGGACGCAAGAATGGCTGTTGCCCAAGGAAAAAAGAAAGAAAGAAAGAACCCGAGAAATAGTATAAAAATATTCAAAAGCAGCGCGATGGAGGAGAGAGGTCGGCCAAAGTTGGGAAAAAAGAAGATCGGCACAAGGATAAGAATGATTTGAATTAATTGAGCCGAAGACATGGAAATAAGCTCTCAGCCAAAGTTGAACGAGCCATAGAGGGCCAGAGGCGATTGGTGAAGCCCCTAACCTAAGTTTTTTTTTTAAGAACGGCCAACCCTCGATAGATGGCGGCCAACAAAAATGATGTCAGGTCCAGACGACGACCATTGGCAAGGTCGGAAGAGATGGGGAGGTAACCCGCCACGGGTTTCTGGCTTGGCGCGCAAATGATATATTTGCAAAGCCAGTAATGAAGCAAGGCCGTACGCTCCAGCATTGAGACCGGACCGGCCGATTTGGAAAATGTACGGAGAAAAGCAGAGTAGGACGAGAAGGACGAAGAGTCCATTGAAGGATGAGGGAAACGAAAGGTTGTACAGGCCGAGATGGTCGTACCCAAAGGGGCCAACCCGGTAAGAGCGCTGATGTCGCGAAGGGTGATGGTGAAAGGACCAGCAGGGAAGATGAAAACGTTGTATTCAGAGGACCAGAAAAGTAGTGAGGTAGGAAACAGGTTTCGGTCGAAAGAGGGCAAAGCCAACGAGAGTTCGATAAGAGAAAGGAAGCCATGTTCCTCAAGAAAGGTACGGGTATCTGTATGCAGTAGCATACGTTGGAACCAGGTCTCAAATGAGGAATCGTGTTTTGGCCATGTGCGGATAGGATTAGATTGAGCCAAGGGGGAAACATTTAGTGGCTCTGAAAAAGGGAGGCCAGAAGTAGAAGGAAACTGTTGAGCCAACGGGGCCGTGGTGATGGCATTGTCATCGACGAAGATGGGACCTAGAGTGCATTGGCCGTAGTTTTCATTGAGGACATGAACACCAAAAGCACTCACAGAGGAGTCACCCAATGCCATCTGATAGTCACCAAAAGTTGAGGAGCTGGTTTTGGGGGCAGAAGAATAATACGCCATTAATACTGGAAGGTTGAGAGTAAGAAAGAAAAGAACTTTGCAAAGAGGATGGAAAGTAAAGTGAAAACCAGAGTAGGCTAAACCCTTATATACACAGACGAAAGGCTCAACTTGGGACAAATGTGACAACCCAAATCGTCGAAAGAAGAAATGATGGGAAAATGAGAAGAATGAAGGGTCGCCCTAGACAGGTGTTGGGATACGATTCGACGTGAAGGAATAAAGGTGACGTGTAACGAAGGGAGACACTGAAATGATGTGAAAAACGGCTCATTAATGGGAGTCATGATTAAACATTTTGGGAAAGGTCGCGCATTTATTGAAGAAGTGATGGGCTCGCATGGAAAACGTAAAAGGGCGGCTAAACAAACAATAGGGCGAGGACTTGTAGGCCGACGTCTACCACCCTGATATAAAGAAATTCACCTCGATTTCATTCCCAACTCAATCAAGGTGAATTTGAGAGAAATCGCCTTAGAGCGAAGAAGTAAAGGATAAAGGCAAGCAATGCGGCGAATGGAAGAACGATCAATCAACAAACGACACAACGATTAGGACGATAAAGGAATCAGGACGACTGAACACATGCTGCAGTTGATCACACGATTACAGCAGTTAGACAGTTCCCTCCACGATCAGGTAGTTATGATGCACAACTCAACGGTTGAAGGCATGGCTCAGCAGTTGCAAGGAAGTTACGGACTGAAACCGACCGAGCAGTTTACAAATTCCACTATAAAAGACTCACTCATGCGAAGAGAAAAACCCCGATCAAATGAAGACTTAAACGAGCATCTTATTATTTTTTATTTCGTAGTTTCATAATTTTTAGGACTCTAATTTGTGTGCTTGTGCCCCTTGGAGGCTTATTCACTTAATCAAACACCCATTGCTGGGACTTTGTCTCAGGAGGTTTGAACCTTACACGTTTTTTTCTTCAGGCAGAAAATTACGCAAACAAAAGGCTCATGCGAAGAGAAAAGAACCCGATCAAATGAAGACTCAAACGAGCATCTTATTATTTTTTATTTCGTAGTTTCATAATTTTTAGGACTGTAATTTGTGTGCTTGTGTCACTTGTAGGCTTATTCACTTAATCAAACACCCATTGCTGGGACTTTGTCTCAGGAGGTTTGAACCTTACACGTTTTTTTCTTCAGGTAGAAAATTACTCAAACAATAATATTTGATTTAATTCACTATAATATTTGAATTTTTTTAATTTACCCAAAATTCCATCATAAGATTGACTTTGACCTACGATTATACTGTACATACGGCGCGTTTCTCCTTTCCAAATACGCAAGACGAATTCCATGGTGCTTTTCATTAAATATTATAATTTCTTGCCAAAAACAATTTACACTTTGATTATCAACTCAATACAAAAACTAACTTAAGAATAGAAATTGTACAATGTTTATAATTTAAGTTCATTCATTCATCTCAGTCGATTTGAGATATTTTTTTTCAATATTTCTCCTCAAGTACAAGGCGATCTTTTGTCTATTAGTGTCATGTGGGTAGTTTGTATGGTGTGCACTTGTGTATGAGTTTATAATTTAAGTTCATTCAATCATCTCAATCGATGTGAAATATTTTTCTCAATATTTCTCCTCACATGCAAGCCGATATTTTGCCTGTCAGTGTCATATGGGTAGTTTGTGTGCGGTGCACTCGTGTAGGCATGACTACGGTTCAGTTCCGAATAGAATCGGAACTGAAATTTTTTTTTCTATAAATACTCACCTTAATTCATTATTTTCTCAATAATAATTTTCTCAAATCTCAATCTTTCTATCTTCATTTATATTCTCTCAATTTCTTCTACAATTCATATTTCTCAATATCTCAAATTCTCAATTACTCTCCATTATTATTATTTTAATTCTCAAATACTATCTCAATATTTTTTTTTAAAAAAATTAAAACTAATTTAAATCAAATTTAAATTAAATTTAATTTTATTAAAAAAATATGTGGTTCGGAACCGCTGGTTCTAGAACCGGAACAAGAACAATAATTTTACGATTCGGTTCCGAAATCGGAATCGGTGGTTCTGGAACCGCGGCCACCCCTACACTCATGTATGAGTATGGCTTTGATGTCATATTTAAATTCACGAGCCTAACCCAAAATTTAGCATATGAGTTGAGGGTTGCCATAAAGGCTTTTAAGTTTAATAACTTCTCTTAGTCGATGTGGGAGATTATCTCCAAGGGACGACATGTGCAAGCCGGTCTTTTGATTGATATGCCTAACATGATTCGGACACGTGTGGCTCACACTACCTAACATGATAAGAATTAGACAAAAGATCGGCCTACATATAAGAGAGTGTCTAGAGAAATATTTTACATTAAAATGAATGAACTTAAAATATGGGTGTTCACGAGTCTGGTCGGATTTTTTTGAAAAATGTGAAATCCGATTGGATCGGGTCACGCTGGTTGTGAAACTCGAACCCAAAATTTGAGAGTTGAAACCTGATCGGGTCGAGTCGGGTCGGCCAAAATAAATAATTTTTTAATGAATTAATTATTTTGAAATATAAATTTTAGTTATTTTATGTCCTGAAAATTATCATATATATAAAATTTCAAGACAATAAAAGTAATAAATAAATGAAATAATATTAAAAACTTTTAAAAATAATAATAAATTTTTTAGAAAAATAAAAAATATTATAGTTTCCCATCGGGTCGGGTTTTAATATCAAACCCGTGACTCAACCCGTAAATTATGGGTCTCGTTAACCCGAAAAATTAATTTTTTTTTTAAAACCCGCGCGGATCGCATTGGATCGTAAGTTGACCCGACCCTATCAACACTCCTAACTTAGAATATAAAACATTGAATAACATCAACTATGAATTTCAGGACTTTACTAGGAAACAAGCCCCCATCAACTCAATTAGGACAATAAGCACGCAATGTAGCATAGTCTTTGGGTTTGGGGAGCTCAATTTAACACCTTTTATAATTACATCACGTGTACTAAAACAAAATTCTATTACATAAACAACGAAACTTTTTAACATTTTAATTTTTATCTTACTAAATATATAACTCTGTAAAAAAAAAAAAATTTCTTTTAATTTTCGTTCTTTTAAAAGGCCCTTTTCTGCTGAGCAAAAGAATTAAGAATAATACCGTGAGCTCCAAGGATCCTGTCTAAAAGCTTCCACGTTGACGTAGACCACGCGGTAGTTATTATATTTTCTATGAAAATTACAAAATCACCCATTGACTGTCTTCGAGTGACGAGTGACGACAATAAAAAGGCGCGCAACGACTCCCTTATTGACAATTGTGCCCTCAACAAAATCGGAGATCTTTCGATTCCATTGATATTCTGTTTCTGTGTAACCCTACATTACCAGTTCAAATACTAAATTGCAGTAGTCATAATACTCTGTGTCAGGTTTAGAATGTTGTAAAATTTAATTTTCACAAAAAATAAAAAATAAAAAATCATTTTAATATGGATAAATCAAAATTATTTTATCGATAAATTAGATTTTTTTTTTAATTTATGTGACACATTTCAATAAATTTTTTGATTGAATGGAAGATCTGCTCACTTCTATTTAGCTCCGACACTAAAAAAAAATGGAATTAAGTTCTCAAATGCTGGCAAGATTGAATTTGTTAGCGGGTTTAGGGCTTTGTTTAGAGTTGTGCAGTTTAATGGGAGATGAATTATCTTTTAATTGGAGATTTCTCGGCGATCGCTACTTGACTTATCCAATTTTGTAGAAAATTATTGATTTTATTGGTCGTCGATAATTAATCATTGATTTTCAATTTTTCCAAATCGACCAATTTGCATAAATATTCATCATCTTCTTTTCTGTTGGGGCAAATGTAGTGGAAGTGCATCATCAGGTGAAAGTGACTTTTAAAATATTTTTAATCCAGATAAATTAATCGATGTCATGCACTTCTAAACTATTTGTGTTTCGTCATAATCACTCATCAATATCAAATATTAGGAGTCATATTTTAGGAATACTTTCGGTGAATCGTTCAGTGTTTATCAAATAAATACCTACATGTCTATACGAGTCTCCCTAGACTCATGATTCATTGGGATAAACTATCGGATCAAATCTCAATATATGACATGTACTGTCTCAATAGGCATGGCAAGCAGACCTGGATCCGCAAAAAGAATTACGGATCCGGGTCCTCATTTTGAAGACCCGCATTTAACCGGGTCCGGGTGGTTCTGGACCCGGGTACCCGGGACCCGGTTAAATAATAATAAAAAAAAAATTAAGTTAACCCTAAATGACTAATTCCCTTCAAAACGCAAAATCAGTGGGATAAGTATGACATTGAGTTTGTGGGATCAATTACTCCCACCGCAACTAGTAACAATGGCCCTGAAATTTTCGATTATGGGAAACATTGAATTGGAAAAAAAAAAAAGAAAAAAAAAATGGAGGAGTTGCGGATCCCGGGTCCGGATCCAACTACCCGGGTCCGGACCCGGATGCGTTTTATCGGGTCCACATCCGGACCCGGGTCCCCTGAAGGGCATGCGGATCGGGATCCGTACAGATCCGGGTCCGGATTCAAAAATTGCCATCCCTATGTCTCAACGAATTATACCAACTGACCTGTGTTAGCAAATCTCGACCAAAAACTTTATTTGATAATATACTAAAGTAGTGACACCTCTCAATATCAATTAGAAGTCTCATTGTAATTGTGTAACTACTGTATATTCTCAGATCTTTATCTAATATATACATCACTTAACCTCAGTTAGTTTTGATTTAAACTTAATTAAATCAAATACGTATATAAAATATAAGAGGTGCTACCATTATAGGTAATATTATGGAAAAAATAATGGTTCGTATTCATGAATAAGTCATAAATTTGATAAAGATTGACGCTCCGAGCACCAATCCCAATATTTTCTTCATCTCATTCTTCTTTAAAAACTTAGAATTTTATAATTGTTTAACTTCTTCTTTTTTCTTTTAATTATAAATATAAGATTTTTAGTATTTTTTTTTTCTGATCTTAAGAGAGGTCATTTTTTTTATTCTCAATAATGTGAAATGCATACTTTACCCTTTTGTGATTGTGGATGATGGTTTTCGCCCGAGGTCCACAATCGAGAATTTGTAGATTGGGGGCACTAGCGATCCTGCAAAACAAAGATAGAGTGAGTGGAGAGTACTGCCCACCGGTGTGGTGGGTGCCGTAAGTACTCCGACGCTCAAGTCAGTATGAAGACAAGCTGTGTATGATGAAAGAACAAGGTCGGAAATTACATTGACTTCTGTTGACTGTCGTGAGGGCGGTAGATGGTGTTTAGGGAGTGAGAAGCTTAGAGAGCTAAGTATGAGAGCTAAGACTTGAATGAATCTATTTTGAATTGTGTTGCTATTTTATAGATAAAGAAATGTGACTTCATTAGTTGGCATAAGTCTCACAACGTGCTCATGTATTGGATGAAAGGTTATAACATGTGGGAATATGTTTGGTGTTGGGAAAAAGAGGGAAGCAATTGGTATATAATGAGATAAGATTGTCTTTAAGCTATTGGTTTAATTATAGTCCAATAATACTAAATTCTCTGGGTTGGGTCTCTTCCTTTAGGCCTTACTTACTGTTGGGTTTGAAATGAAAAGACGGTTTTACCATTGGGTCCAAATTTGGCCCGTACAACGATCAATCGAAAATCATTCAAATCAATTTATTACCGATTTTTATTAAATTGCCCAAGTTAGGGTGTTTGCTGATGGGTTTCTTGATGCATTTGCTCTGAGTTGATGATAGTTGGAACTTCTAGCAGATGTTTAATGAAACTTACAAGTTTTTATTTTGTTTTAGTCTAGTTTTAACAATGTTTTTAGTACAAATTTTGGATTTAATTTTGTGATTTTGGTATTTTCCAGACACATATTTTTATTATGATTTTCAACTTATTATGTCATTAAATATAAATATATATAAAATTTTATTTAACATTTTCCAACATTTCTGATCTTTGTTTTTGGTAAATGACGTTTTGTCGTATTGTGTATTGTCTTGTCGCGTTTTTTGTTTATGTACATTCCCCTAACTATGTACTGTCCCACTTTTGACATTTAAAGTTAGGCCATATTGCCATTTAATCGCTGTCGGTAATTAATTGTGTATCCTTATTTGAATAATTTCTTCGGATCTATTTTGACAGTTTTAAATCGACGTTGGTTCTCTGATAATATTGATCGATTTCTGATTTTCTTCAAATCATTCGATTTCATTTTTTAATATATCTTTCCAAATTTTAATATTGTTTTAAGGTTATTATTGATGATTTTATGTGAAAAATAGAAAGATTTCATTATAAATGATGAAAAATAATTAGAATATATTTCGATTTAAATAAATTAGTACCGAAGTATTTGCATCAATATCCATAATTTATTATATTTTTAATTAAGAATAATATTTTCTATTTATATCAAAACAATCCATAATCATAAGAAAATGTTAACAATTACTTTCTTGATTTTTGGAGAATCTTTATATATGAATTTTGAATTTTTTTTTTTTTTATCCTCAGCATACGAAATATCAACAATAACTTTCTTAATTAATATTTTTTATTAATCCCCGATTATTTTTGATTAACCGCATATATCGTTGTAGTCAACTAGGTGGAAGATTCATGTCGCACGGGTAAAAGGCAAGAAATAACACGGTTGTCGTAGGTTGGGTGTCCTCTCGTCATGCATCGAGGGCGGGATAGTCATTTTCACATAATATATATATTTTTGAAGTTGAATAAAATTACGAGTTAAGCTTCTAGAATGTTCTCCGATATGGCAAGCGTACCTATAGGGGAAGCTTATCGATCCCCTCAAATGTTCTTTCAACTATTAGTACTAAATAAATAATAGAAATAGCACATTGAATTTATAAATTAAATCCTTAAAAATTATAAAATTAGAGAACCTCCTTACTTCGCCACTGTTTACCTGCCTTTTCTCTCAAGGAAGTCCCAAGAAATTATTCCGATTTGTAGAAATTGCCACTTTTCTTCTTCTCCGAACTAGACCCGGCCAAGGTTCCGGTTCGGAACCGAACCGGTTGGAACCGGACGGTTTCGGTTCCGGAACCGAACCGGAACCTGACTAGTTCAGTTAGGGTTCTTACCCTGACCGAACCGGTTGGAACCGCTAGAACCGAACGGTTCCAGCACGAATCCTAATCCCCAATTAATGTTTAAATCTCAATTTTTTTTTTTATTTTCAAAAAAGTAAAAAAAAAAAAAAATCGAAGGGAACCGGAACCGTGCGGTTCGGTTCCGATTACGATGTGGAACCGAAACCGAACCGGAATTATCCGGTTTGGTTCCGGTTCCACACTTGTGGAATCGAAAACCGTACGGTTCGGTTCCGGTTCCGAACCGTGGCCACCTCTACTCCGAACAATGCTCACTATGTTCAAGTCTCTTGGATTATGATGTGAAGCTAGATTATATTTCTTTTTAAGATTCAATAATATATTCGTTCTGAGTGTTGGAACAATTTCTTATACAATAATGCTGTACATTTTATAATTTATTATCTCAAAAATGTATTTAAAATAAAGTGCTATGGTCAGTGAGGTTTTCATCTTGTGATGGATTGATGTCCTCCTAAATTAAGGATATCAATTCCTCATAATGTGGGGAAATGGTTTGGATTTAGAAAAGTTTACATTATTTATTAATATTTTTAAGATTTTAAATTCTGAATCAATGTTATTATTGTGTTTTTTTTTTCAATTCGAAATTAAATAAATAAGCCTTAAATTATGGTGGACTTTTCAAAGTCCAACCCATTTAACCACATAATATTTCCTCAATAAATATGAATATGGATAGATTTATCTCTCTAAATATTAACGAGAGCATATATATCTCTATGAAGCAAGGATGGCATATAATGCAAAAACCTCATTCACTTGTGGCAAGAGTTCTAAGGAGAAGAACAGAGGAGGGCAAGTCGTTACTCCGACCTTGAAAATGTCTGGCACTGTGATGTCCTCTTCCGATATGAGCCAACGATTGCCCCATGGTGTCCCAACCCAGATTCATTTGTCCTTGAAATTTTTATTGGTAGCCATGAGATTGAAGATTATATGTGGGGCCTCGACATACGTGGAGAGGTAGTACCAACCTTTATATTCATTGTGATTGACATCCATTCGATACTCCCATCCTCTGGAACGTCCAAAGTAATTTCTTCGGGGATGCTGAACTTCTTCAAGGAGTTGGTCTAGCTTAGCCCTGGTTATAGTGGAAGCTCTGTCCATGTCCAGATTTATAAAGTCCAGAGCGGGATGAGTTAGTTCATATTGAGGTTCTCTTTTTATTTTAAGATTGGTTTTCTTCCTCAGATTGAGTTGATGTGGTGTCGTAGTCACTACTGACCACTTCAATCGGCTCGGTCGGACGCGAGATGGGTGCCTCGGGAGGCAACATATTGAGAGGAGTTTTAGAGGAAGATTCAGAGTCTGACATTCCTAAAGGAGAAACCTGAGAAGAAATGTTAGTCAAAGTGGATGTATTGTTTGTAATTGTGGGCCTATTTTTAGTTAGACCTAGTGTTATCTAGGATTTTACTAGAGTCATCCCTACCAAGTAGCTAACCCTAGAGGTCTCTAAAATGCACAAACAATGGCGAAACGGCTAGTCTGAAAACATGAACATAGCTAAGAACACACAAAAATCCAAAAACACAGTACTTAAATACCGAAACACAAACAAGAACCCATACCAATATACCTACGCCCAAACCAGAAACATATATATGCAAAATAAGGAACCTCAGTTGCCATTAAATCATAAAAAAACCATGGGCATGTTGTCAAGTAAAGTGTTTGTTCATCATGCGTCAGTAGTGAGTATCAAACATGCTCAGTGCAAGAATGTAAAGAAAGAGTTCAGAAAATACTTACTTGTATTTGTAGATCGAGAAGATGATGATGAAGTTGTTAAGGGAGCTTGAAGTTGCAGAGGTTGCTCGAAGATTTAGAGAGAGTGCTTGGAGAAGATGAAGTTGTAACGGTTAGAAGAGGAGCAGAAACAACCTTTAAATAGGCTATTCGAGTCAATCTTGGTCGTTGGATTGAAGCAATAATGATAGATTAATGACACATGTCGCTTCAATCATAGTCGTTGAATCCAAATGAAGGGCTGGATGAAAACCAAATACACGATGGATCTCAGCCACACGAGTTTCGGCGCTCAAGTCACAAATGCGTGACACCTGATATCTTGGGAAGATGAAGCAAAAAAGAAGACTTGATAGATTTGATGGGCATTTAAAGAAGCTGTCATTCTTTTTATGTTTATCCCTAGAAGCATTTCAGAACCCTAAGAGTATCTTCTAAAAAGCGGTAGAGGAAAAAACAATGTTAAAAAAGGGAGTCTTTGACAATATGTTCAGCAACCTGTCCCGAGGAGTATAGTTGTATGAGTATTTGCAAGAAGCTACAATCCGAGGACATTAGATCGGTTTGTATTACCATCTTTTATAAAGTTTTCGTCATCAACCATCAACTCGTTGATACCGAGAACTAGGGGACAAATGTTGATGATAGTTAAACCCCGAGGAGGTTCAAATACTGAGAAGCTTATATGTCTACTTGTTGAATTTGCATTTGGTTCCCTACTAATCAAACAAATTTACTGTTGATAAAAGTTTATTCGAGGGGTTGATTTCTCACAATACCTTTCGAATGAAAAATAACCGTTAATAAAGATGTCTAATTAATTTTTTTAAGGTTAAGAATGATTTTATAATTAAGATATTGCTTTTTTATTTTCTTAATTTCTTCGTGGGATATATACATTCTCTATCTATTTTTGGAATTTTCGAAGAAAATAAGTTTGACAAATTGGTTATCTCATTGTGGGAACTTCAATTCATTCTCTGCGTGGCTGGACTTTTTGCAAGATTTAATACTTTAATATTCTTGATGAGAACGTGATTTCATTCACACAATAAATAAATAAATAAATTGCTCCATGAAAGAATATACAAAGTTCTGATTTTAATTATCATTTCTCCATTAAGACAAAAAGACAAGGGAGGGTAATAATGTAACTTTGGTCTTTGAACCAACTTCGAACTCATTAGTCATTACCAATTAATCCAATGATATAATAATACCTGGCTATATATAATCATCCATACAAAAATGTAAACCCAAGTAATTATTTAATAGTATCTTAGTATTCGTATTAAAATATTAAATTAACAAATTTTAATAAATTTTTGAATTATACAGAACAACTATTTCCGCTCACTTTTATATGGCTCCATCACTGAGCGTCCGCTTATGGATCCAATTTTTTTAATTATATCTGACAAATAATTAATGCATAAAGACCCTAAATTTTTTATATTATGACCAAGGTCCCGAAATGTAAAAATGACCTTAGGCTCCAAGGATATCAGAGTCGACCATGTAAACAAAGGCAGCCCTGAGTTTACTTGAATTTTATGAAGCTCTACACGAGTTCTTAAAATAGAGTCATATAGATAGATGATAAAAAAAATATATGAATCATGTTATATATTAAAAATTAAAATTTATCTAAATTCATGACCTTAATTTTAGATAAAATTTGGCGGCGTCGATCGAGTATATGTGTTGACTCTCCTCAAAAACACCTATGCATGTAAATATATATGTTAGTTGGTGGTATTCATCTCACCTATGCTTATGTTATAACAAAGAATTACTGCACACCAAGACTGAAGAATTCAATCAGAAAAATTCAAATGTTGATAAAAAGAAAAAGAACTGCAAAGCTAGAGCAGTTGGGTGATTTGAAATTTTCGTCTTCGGCTTCTCTTAGCTTCTGTCCCTTTATAAATCTCTCCTAATTAACATTAGCTATTGATCCGATAATTAAACGTTAATCAAGTATCTTTAATCACCCTCGATCAATCAACAATATGACTTTCAAAATCACTTGGCGATCACTAGTCCCGACTTCTTGTTGTGGCATTCAAGATCAAGAAGATGAGCAAAAATCATACAAGCCCAAGGCGGCGGCGGCGGTTAAAAAGCAAAGTTCATTTCAAAGGCTTTCTTTTTTGGATTTGAGTGATCCCAGTTCGACAACTGATCTTTCTATATCTCTAGCTGGTTCAAATCTTCATGTTTTTACACTGGCGGAGCTTAAGGTGATCACTCAGAGCTTTTCTTCGAGTAGCTTTCTTGGCGAAGGCGGATTTGGAGCTGTCCATAAAGGGTTCATTGACGATAAGCTTAGGCCTGGCTTGCAAGCTCAGCCTGTGGCTGTTAAGAACTTGGATTTGGAAGGCTTACAGGGACACAGAGAGTGGCTGGTGAGTCATTTTAATTAACTAAAAACTGAATTTTCATTTTTTCTGAAGATTAATTAATTAACATTCATTTTTTTTTTTAATTATTTTCTTCTTGATATTAGACTGAAGTTATATTTCTTGGGCAATTGAGGCATCCTCATCTTGTGAAGCTTGTTGGGTATTGTTGTGAAGATGAACGTAGGCTTCTGGTTTACGAATATTTGCCACGAGGGAGCTTAGAGAATCAGCTATTCAGAAGTAAGTTCATTAATTAATTTTATTCTCTCTATAATTTCAAGCTATCTGTTTGGTCACGCCTTAGAGACTGTTTAATTGAGTAAAGCTGCATATATCGGGATTTCTTATCGCGGAAATTTTATGCACAGGGTACGATTTTTATTATTGGAAATTATATTATTAATTTGAATACATAATCCTAATGGGATAGTGAGAACATTGATTCAATGAATGCAAAATTTGATTTTCAGGAAAAGATAAGTACATATTTTTTATTTTAGTGAAGGCAAATCAAAATTATTTCATTAATATATTAGGCTTTTCATTTTTTTCATTTTTTTTTTTTAGAGAATAAATTTACAAATTAAATTTCGAGTTGTGCGGGGCGACTATGCCGGTTCGCCTATATGCCACTGCTTAAAGTGAACTCCGTTGGCTTACAGGATACTCTGTTTCGTTGGCATGGTCAGCAAGAATGAAAATTGCACATGGAGCTGCAAAGGGTCTTGCCTTTCTCCATGAAGCTGAAAATCCTGTCATTTACAGGGACTTTAAAGCTTCAAACATCTTGTTAGACTCTGTAAGCATATATTGCCAATTAATTGCTTATTAATTTTCTTAATTATGTGCTAATCATATATTTTCTTCTTTCATATCATTTCCAGGATTACACGGCTAAACTTTCAGATTTTGGACTTGCAAAAGATGGTCCTGAGGGGGATGACACACACGTTTCCACTAGAGTCATGGGCACTCAAGGTTATGCTGCTCCCGAATATATCATGACAGGTAATTACTTCATCTGAATCAAATTTTTATTCTTTTGTATCTAAAATGAAAAGATAATTTTAAAGATTCAAACTTACTTTTTGAATTTATTATTTCGAGAAAAAAGACAAAAAAACGGGTGTTACGGGAGTGTTTGAGGTGCGGAAATAGTATTATTATATGAAGTTTACAAAATAAAATAACCGGGCATATGTTTGATTGGTGTTATCAGGTCACTTAACATCAATGAGCGATGTTTACAGTTTCGGAGTAGTACTACTGGAGCTTCTGACAGGCAGAAAATCAGTGGACAAAAGCCGTCCACAAAGAGAACAGAACTTAGTAGAATGGGCGAGGCCTATGCTGAATGATCACCGGAAACTTGGCCGGATAATTGATTCAAGACTCGAAGGGCAATACTCGGAAACCGGTGCTCGGAAGGCGGCAGCATTGGCTTATCTATGCCTTAGCCACAGGCCAAAGCAGAGACCTACAATGAGTACCATTGTCGATACTTTAGAGCCCCTCAAGGACTTTGATGATGACATTCCCATTGGAACATTCGTGTTCACTGTCCCAATTGAAAGTTCTAAGGAGGATTTGAAGGAATGTGAAGCCAAAAAGGAAACAATCAAAGTGAATAGAACAAATCGCCAAAGTCATAAGCTACATAATGGCATTAGCAATGGCCATAAACATCACCAAATGAGATCACCAAGGTCCCGAACAGTTCATTCGGAAAATGGTCATTTCAAAAATGGGCTCAAATCTCCATTGCACCACAGCTCAGAGGGAGCATAGAAGCCATACATTATAATGTAAATAGATACTTGTTAGAATTATACCTTTTGAATGGGTTGCTTAGTGGGATCATTTATGAGTTTGCGCTAATATTAAATTGATAATTACAATTTATCTAACGTTGTTATACTTATCTCCTGACTATTGATCCAATATTAAATGAGCGTGAGAATTGAGAAATATTACTTTTTAAAATGTAAGGATTCTTATGAGGAAGTTATTTAATTTCTTAATTTTCTTTATATATAATATATAAGATTCATTCAAGTACATGAATTTTTTTTCAATTAGACCTAATTTTTTTACTTTTTCTTATTAAGCCATAAGACCAATTCAGATATGGCCAAATCACCAACTAATTAGATGTGTAACATTCAAACTTTGTGAATACAGCTAAGTAGTTAAAAAAAAAAAGTTTGAATTAATACAACGCGGAGATACTATTTCTGATTAAATCTCACTAACCCATTTTCTAATTACATAATTAATCTGCCTAGTGTGGATAAACAAATCGCGAGTTTGGTTGAATTGGGACAATTTTTTCATTCAGATCAAAAATTAAACTCAAACTCTAAAATTATACTAGCGACAGGTCGAATTAGACAGATCAATATATTCAAAATAAAAATAATTTTTTTCCTATTTAAATTTAAGAATTTCAGATTGGGTTGGGTCGGGTCGGGTCGGATCGCGAGGGTTTGAACTTTTACTTAACTCTTAACATATATATTTAAGATTGAATGAGATTAAATCTTTTTTTTTTTTTTTCCATAAACCCAACACGCACTAATCGGATTGGAATCTCAAACAAGAAAAATCGGATCAGATGGAATCAAGTGTCCAATTTTTGTTGACCCCTAAGCCTATATGAATAATATGGAGACATTATTGCTCTCTCTTTTGGAAAATGATGCATAATCTCATGATTAAATTAACATCAAATCCCTAGCTGTGCCATTCAATTGATTCTGTTTTTCCTTTAATTGAAAAATGAGGCAATTAAGAAATGAAAGTGAGAAGATTTGTCTGGCTTTTTTTACTTTATCTACATATAACAGCAGCTACAAGTCTACTTATGAATTTATTAACACGGAGGTAATATATGAGATTGACCGTTACTTGATCTTTGATTAGATATTACTGAAATTGGAGATTGAAGTGGCGAAATCAAACAATTAGATGATATGTTTATTCAATTATTGGTCCCAATTAACATTAATTACAACAAAAATGTGTATTTTCTTTGCAAAAAAAAAGAACCATCAAAGAAACAAAAGTAGCCTTGAAAATCAATAATTTTGTTGATTCTTTTTTTTTTTTAAAGGGTACATTGCATAAATGAGATCAAAATACTCAATCATACATCGTCTTGAACGATGTAATTACAAGGTTGAGAATTCAGTTCGAATAACTACTTAGAAAAATCTAACACTCAAGTATAGTTAGTCAAAACCTAATAATATAACAAAATTTATGTATTACATGTTCCCCGTAACTGGTAAGAAAATGGATTCACACCTAAAATTACTTGGGTACAAGAGGAATTACGAGACTATCATGGACTTCCCACCTCAATACAGAGTTGATGAAAATATATTCCTAACTAGAAGCGGAATAATATAATATACAAATTGAAATTTTTTTTTTTAACATAAGCCTATATATAATCTATCACAACAAGGATCGACAAATATAGTAGACCATACGAGCGTCGCAGAAGAAATCATAGAGTTTCAACTCACAACCTTCACATCCACTGTTATATCGAGGGATGGTAATAGGTCGAGTATGATACGAGATGTCAATACCCGTATTTGGTCCGTTTAATCAACGAGTATAAAAATTTTAACTTACCCCTTCTAATATACCTGGTATAATGGGCTCATATGTAACGAACCTCCATATCAAGTTTGTCCAGGGTCTTTAGTAAAACCATGGCAATTTGCACTGGGATATTTTTATCCACAGAGTCAAATCTCCCAAGTTTTCATAAGTTTAGACGGAGTGAGTCTACTTTGTTAGGGTTTTGGGCAAAATATCCGGGTTACACAGCGGAATGAGGGAAAATCAAATTTTCTCATTTCTTTAATTTTTCTTGGGTAATTAAAATAAACTTATTTATTTAATCACTCAATACCCAAAAACATAAATTTTTAACCCAGAAATCATAATTTCAGTAAATTACCATACAACTCCAAAACTTTCAATTTTAATCAATTTAGTCCTAAGTTGTTCAAAACAAACTTAGGTGATTTCCAATCACAACCAAAATGATTTGTACATCAAATATACATTAAAACAGAAATCTGAAAAATTTTCCAGATTTTTCAGTAATTATGAAAATGGCCCTAAACTTTACATTTTGATAATTTTAGTCATAATTTGTCAAATACATAATTACGTGATTCCAAATCACTTCCAAAATGATTTATACATGAAAATAAAAATTACAATTCAAGAAAACAAATTTTCCCAAATTGCCGAGAGGTCCCTTAATTTTCCAGGATTTGCAATTTGATCCTTTTTAGTTCAAAACATGTCAAGATCAAATTCAATCAAATCCCAAATTTAATATACATCATATATACATCAAATTACAATTTCCACAAATTGACAAATTACACCAAATTAAACAAATTCAATACTTTAATTCAATCCTTACCATACCAAACAAGTCTCACCACCGTGAAACAACTCAAGAATAATTCTAGGTCATTTATGAGTGGCTAAGAAACTCTAGAATGACAACTAAATTATCTAATGACTAAAAGAGAGCTTAATAACACTTTATAAGCTTTCTTCCTTAAAATACATGCTCACATCTTTCATTCATGCTTCCAACCAACTTGTTACAAAAACTAAGAGAGTTAAACATAAGAGAACATCATATGTTGAAGCCTAAAGCAATAGAAATAATTTCTTAGAAAAGAAAAGAATGAAAATATATTTTATTACCAAGTTTTTCTTAACTTCAAGCTTTAGCACTTGTATTTTTTTTCTCAACTCTCTTGTTTTTGTAATCTTTTTGGCTTGGTAAGAAGTATTGCAAAATGAAAAATGAAAAGCTTAAAATCTAGGGTTGGCCGACTTACACAAGGATAAAATGGTAAATTTTGATTTTTCAATTCTTTAATCAAATTAAAAGAATTCAAAGTCAACATTACTACCATTTTCAAAAAGCAAAAATACATGTGCACCATGTTGGAAATTCTTCTAAATGTTCATTAAGGGTATATTTGTCCTTTGGATGTTTTGGGTGCTTGTGAGGGGTACAACCCTTTGAAGGGTTGCACCCCACCCCAAGAGGTGCCCTATTGGCACCCTTCCATGCCTTATAAAAGAGGCTTTAAATCCAAATACAAATGAGAATGAAAGAAATCTGAATTTTGATAGAGACATTTGTTTTTGTTTATTGATTTTTTGAGAGAGAGTTCAACCATTTCCTAGTTTGTATACTTGTCAAGGAGTACTCCTTGGACAAGAAGGAACCAAGTTATCCTGGGAGAACGTTGGCCAATTGCGAATCCGTAAAGCACCTGTGACTGGCCAATAAGTTCTTAAGGACAGAGGATTATCTCGACTTGGATTCGTCACATTTTCCAGGTTTTCTGTAGTTTCATGTTCTAGGGTTTTATGATAATTTGGTTGGTATTGACCTTGTTTAATTGTTTTGAAGCATATTGTTTTGACGTTTAATGACACTAAATTTACAACAATCTTAAGAACTTATCGCATTCTAGTGTTGTTAGACTGTAAATTCGCATGCTATGGTAGAAATTTTCTGGAAAAAATACGAAATGTGCATGTAAACCCGTAGGGCGTTCGAACGCCCGACGAACGCGAAGGCTTAAAATCTGAAATTTCGTAAGAAAGTTCGAACGCGTCTTCAAACGCAACTCGAATGCAAGCCTTCTGCCTAAGAACGTTCGAACGCGTCCTAAACGCAACTCGAACGCAAACTCTTTGGAATCATTCCATTCGAACGCGTTCTCGAACGCTATATGAACGTGAACTCTCTGGAAACACATCGTTCGAACGCGTTCTCAAATGCAACACGAACGTACTCACACTGGACAGTCTTATTCGAACGTAGATACGAACGCGACACTAATGAATCTGTCCTGAAATTGTTATAAACTGGAAAGACTTAGATTATGTTAATATTAACTTAGTAAATCATATACTGTAACACATTAAATCTTGGTAGTATAGATTTAAGTTATTATTGGGGTGTTCAATTATCACAAGCATACACTTAGTGATAAAGTTGAAACTTATTTCTGTGTTGCATACTTGGTTGAGAATTTAAAGTGTAATTTTACACAAGTAATTCCATCCAATCTTGTTTGACACATACACATATATCTACATTTATCGTATATTGTTTTGTGACATTGAAAAAGTGAAATACTGAGTTTGAATTGCTAAGAGGTTCTATTGAGAAAGTAGTTAAATGATGTTCATTTACTTACTTTTCATAAGAAATCTTGGTTGGAAATTCAAGGACTTGTGTTTATTGGTACTACTGTCCAATAGAACAACAAGTGGACATTTGGTATATCACTTGAGACAAGATCATTTGTTGGTCGTCGTATAATTTGTCTTTTGTAGACTTATTGAACCCTGTTGGTTTCCAGTTACATATGGTTAGCGGAAACATCACAGTACCGGTCTCTCATGGAGAAAAACCGGAGAAGTTTGGTGGGGCAAACTTCAAACAGTGGCAGAGCAAAATGTTGTTCTACCTGACAACTCTGCAGTTGGCTAAGTACCTTAAAGATCCTCCGGGTCCTATGGAGGGTGAATCAGAGGCAGCCAAGGAACTGCGAGAAGAGACATGGTCGTCTGGCGACTTCCTGTGCAAGAACTACCTTTTGGGTGGTCTTGACAATACCCTGTACAATGTGTACCAAGGCATGACTTCTGCGAAGATTCTCTGGGAATATCTCGAGAAGAAATACAAAACCGAGGATACCGGACAAAAGAAATTTATCGTGGGTAGGTTCCTGGACTACAAGATGGTAGTTTCAAGGACAGTGATGTCTCAGTTGGGTTAACAACATTAGATCATTCATGAAATACTGGATGAAGGTATGAAACTCTGTGAGACGTTTCAAATTGCCACCATAATTGGGATGTTGCCTCCATCATGGAAGGACTTCAGGAGCTATCTGAAACACAGATAGAAGCAGATGAGCCTTGAAGACCTTGGAGTTCGATTGAGAATCGAACAGGACAACATGATGTCCTAGAAGGCCAGCTACAAGACTATGGAGTCTAAGGCCAACATCATTGAGGGTGTAAAGGGTAGCAAGAAGAGAAACAATGGAGCTGATTCTTCCCAAGCGAACAAGAAGTTCAAGGGAAAGTGCTACAACTGTGAAAAGAGCGGCCATATGACAAATGACTGCAGAAACAATATATCTCAGGACAATGGCAAGAATAATGAGGCCTATGTCGCTGAAGATGAGCAATTAACCGATGAGATTTCAGAAATGAACCTCTCAGCAGTGGTAACTGAAGCCAACTTGGTTGGGAATTCGAGAGAATAGTGGGTAGACACTGGGGTTACTCGTCATATTTGTGCTGATAGTAAGATGTTTTCCTCGTATCAGAAAGGTCGATGGTGGCGATCATCTGACAATGGAAAACTCGTCTACCTCTAGAGTGGTTGGACAAGGCACAGTGGTTCTGAAAATGATATCTGGAACGGAGCTTACATATAAGAATGTTTGCATGTTCCAGATATTCGGAAGAACTCGGTCTTGGGTTTGTATTTGTTTCTGACAAGATTGTATAGACCAAAAATGATGTATATGTAGGAAAATGATACCTCGCTGATGAGGGCCTTTTCAATGATTGTCAATTGTGCTATTAATAAAGCTGAAACTTCTGCTTATATTATTGAGTCACAAAATATATGGCATTGGAGGTTAGGACATGTTAATTATGATACAATGCGTACATTAATTAACATGGACCTTATACCTAAATTTGCATTGATAGCCAACATAAGTGTGAGGCATGTGTTGAAGAAAAAATACATAAAACATCATAGAACGAAGTTCTGAACCCTTGGGACTTGTACACACTGACGTCTGTGACATGAATATTGTGCAAACATGTGGCGGTAAAAAGTACTTTGTCACTTTTATCGATGAAAGCACAAGATTCTATTAGGTGTATTTGCTGAGAAGCAAATCTGAAGCTTTTGAGAGCTTTATACACTGAGAACGAAGTTGCAAATCAACTTGGCAAGGAAATCAAAAGAATCAGAAGTGATAGAGGTGGTGAATATGTTTCATCGTTCGGTGAATATTGTTCTGTGGACGGAATTATTCACGAAACCGATGCTCCTTATTCTCCTCAACAAAATGGGATTGCTGAGTGCAAAGACCGAACGTTGAAGGAAATGATGAATGCCATGTTGACTAGTTCTGGTTTACCTCAGAACTTGTGGGGGGAAAGCCCTGGTTTCCGTGAACTACGTTCTGAACAAGCTTCCTCACAGGAGATTGGACAAGACACCATATGAGTTGTGGAAATGTTATGTACCTTCCTACAAATATATGAAAATGTGGGGGTGTCTTGCCAATTGCCAAGGTGATGGTTCCTAAACCTAAGAAGGTGGAATAAGACCCAAAACTGTTGATTGTATACTCATCGGATATGCTTGCAACAGTAGTGCATATCGATTCTTGGTACACAACTATGAGATTCTTGACATCAATCTAAATGTGATGATTGAGTCAATGAATGCAATATTTTTTGAATAGAGATTTCCTTGTAAGGAAAGACAGAGAGAGAGTCTCTCAAAAGATCTGTTGATACTGTCACGGACAATGATCAGGTTGACTAAGAGTCAGATCCGATTTTTTGACATATTTGTTAGAAAATGAGCCTCAAAGCTATAAAGAAGCAATGTCTTCTTCGGAGGCACCTCTGTGGAAAGAGCCGATTAACAGTGAGATTGATTCAATCCTACAAAACCATACTTGAGAGTTGGTTGATCTTCCTCCAGGTTGTAAGCCACTGGGCTACAAATGGAAAGATGAAAATGGGTGGATCAATAGATAAGTACAAGGCAAAACTTGTCATAAAACGTTATAGATAAAAAGAAGGCCTTGTTTACTTTGACACCTATTCACCAGTGATTCGTATCACATCGATAAGAATGCTCATAGCCATAGCAGCTATATTTGGTCTTGAAATACATCAAAAGGATGTAAAACGTCATTCTTGAATGGTGGATTGGATGAAGAAACTTACATGGAACAACCAGAAGGGTTTAATGTTCCTGGATAAGAAATAAGGTGTGCAAACTTGTAAAATCCTTGTACGAATTAAAACAAGCACCTAGACAATGACATGAGAAGTTTGACAAAGAGATATTGTCAAGTGGGTTTAAAACTGATGAGTGTGATAAGTGTATATACACCAAATCAACTCAAGAATGATATGTCATTGTATGTCTCTATGTAGACTATATGCTGATAATTGGTAATAATCATAAGTTGATTCAGTCTACCAAGAAAGTGTTATCCAACAAATTTGATATGAAATATTTGGGAGTAGCTAACCTAACTCTTCCTCTATCAAAGAATATTGGCTTAAGCATATCGCAAATAGAGTATTCAATGATCATCGGAAGTCTGAAGTATCTCACGAATTGCACACGAACTGATATCGCTCAAGCTGTAAACAGGTTTAGCAGATATACTAGCAATCCAGGACATAACCACTGGAAAGCCATAGTAAGAGTTTTGAGGTATGAGAAACTTCAAAATATGGGCTACATTACGAGAGAGATCTTGTTGTTCTAGAGGGATACAGCGATGCCGACTGGATATCTGATACAGTGGATTCCAAATCTACGAGTGGATTTGTTTTCACACTTGGTAATGTAGCCGTGTAATGGAAATCCTCGAGGCAAACATGTGTTGCCCGGTCTACTATGGAATCAGAGTTCATAGCGTTAGACAAAATAGCGGAAGAAGCGGAATGGCTTTGAAACTTCCTGGAGGATATTCCTAGTTGACCCAAACCGGTGCCAGCGATTAGTATACATTGTGACAGCCAATCGGCTATTGGGAGAGCCCAAAATACAATGTATAATGGTAAGTCTCGACATATACGTCGGAGACATAATATCATACGTCAATTGCTCTCAAGTGGCATAATAACGATGGATTATGTTAAGTCGAAGGAAAACCTAGCGGATCCACTAACTAAGGTTTACCTCGAGAGCAAGTTGAGAAGTCATCGATGAGAATGGGCTTGAAGCCTATAATCTAAGAATTGTCACTGTGGAAACCCAACCTAGCTGACTGGAGATCCCAAGATCTAGGTTCAAAAGGGACAACAGAAACTTTGTGCAATTCAAAACAAGCACTGAAGAGTTTTGTACTCTTCATAGTAGATCACCTATTGGGGGTAAAGACAGATTACCTCTTCATAGTAGATCACCTATTTCAAGTAAGAAGTGAGGCCGCTTCCATGGGAACTTTTAAAGGCGGGTTACCCTAAAGTGCTTGATGAATCCAGGACCGTTGTTCAGGGCCGAAATGAACACAACCGTAGAACGGGAAAATGGTCGAATTAAAGCTGTGTGTTGGCAATTGTCTTGGTTTACACCAACGACAGAACAGTTCAAGACTATGGGTCACTGGTTTGCCAAGTAAATCCGATTGTCACTCACTAGGAAAGGTTCAAGGTGAAAACTACCTATTTCGATGCAGCTTTAGTTCATGATAACTCTCTCAAGTGTCTCCATGAATATTTGAAGAATTGTGGGGGATTGTTGGAAATTCTTCTAAATGTTCATTAAGGGTATATTTTTCCTTTGGATGTTTTGGGTGCTTGTGAGGGGTACAACCCTTTGGAGGGTTGCACCCCACCCCAAGGGGTGCCCTATTGGCACACTTCCATGCCTTATAAAAGAGGCTTTAAATCCAAATACAAAGGAGAAGGAAAGAAATCCGAATTTTGATAGAGACATTTGTTTTTGTTTATTGGTTTTTTGAGAGAGAGTTCAACCATTTCCTAGTTTGTATACTTGTCAAGGAGTGCTCATTGGACAAGAAGGAACCAAGTTATCCTGGGAGAACGTTGGCCAATTGCGAATCCGTAAAGCACATGTGACGGGGCCAATAAGTTCTTAAGGACAGAGGATTATCTCGACTTGGTTTCGTTTTCACATTTTCTAGGTTTTCTGTAGTTTCATGTTCTAAGGTTTTATGATAATTTGGTTGGTATTGATCTGATTTAATTTGTTTGAAGCATATTGTTTTGACGTTTAATGACACTAAATTTACAACACACCAATCAAAATTAGCCATTTAAAAGTATAATAATGATAAAGATAAACATATTAAATAATTTTAATTATTTAACAATTAGACAATTACTTAATACAAATATCTAAATACATGTATCATATTTACATTAAATATTCCATAATACATATATTTGGAACACATGTCAAATACTTTTGTTGATGGTGTTTTCAGGACCTATGTTATTTAAGGAGTACGACATGGGTAAAAAGGGTAATTCCCTTCTCGGTCAAAATCATTAATGCCGACCCGACCACTAAGAGCCAAACAATAAGTGACCGAGCACTTGGGTTTAGATGACCGGGTAATTATCAGATCGGTAGCAGCATTCTCAGTTCAAAGGACTATCATGACCGACCTCATGAAGACCGACCAGATAGCGAGATATGCTCCAGAAGATGACACCCTATTCTTGCGGATAAGATGACAAATTATCCTATTTTCATGGTGAAAACTGGTGAGTCAGAGTCCTAATAGGATAAAGAAAGTAAAGGTAGTTTTGATTGAGGAATCCTTATGGGAAAAGGGAATAGTTTTGGCTAGGAATCCTCATGGGAAAAGGAAAGTATTTCAACTAGGAAATTCTTGTAGGAGAAGGAATCTGATTTCTTCACTATTATAAATAAGGGGAGAGATCATTGAGAACAGGGGGAGCATGGAGAGTTGGCAACTTGGCATCAGAATCATCAAGCTCTGACTTGTAAAAACAAGAAGCATAGTTGAGAAGTGTGTTTGAGTAATTAAAGTATCATCTTTTTTGTGTCCGTTGACGTAGGTCGGACCAAGATCCGCCGAACCACGTTAAATCTCTTTGTCGATTGGCGTATTTATCTGTCTTTTGCTAAGTTTGCTTTTGGTCCCCCATAACCAAACAAGTTCACTATTGAGGGAGGATTGTCTCGGGAGTAATATTCTCATATTGCCCTGAGACCAAAATCAGCCGTCAACAACTTTATTTGACTAATAATTAATGTGTATTTAATCTAAATACACACTAATTAGAAAACAATCGGGTAACCACTTAAGCATACATTTTTCGTTTAACCGTTAAACGATTTATAAATAATAAATATTATTTATAAAAGTTGCCCTAGTGCTCTACGAGTATGTTTCATTAGTGAGATTCTATAGATTCAGGCATATCCGTCACGAAATCCAATTTCATGTTCATAATCTACCCACCCGTAAATTATGACGACCACAGATAAACTCGATGAATCATACAGGTCGAGGTCATCACATACGTATATTCCATCTGTCACAGGTATTCGGATTATCCAGAGATATAGATAAAAACGTCAAATCTCTATATGTATAATCCCAGCGACGATTCAATTGACAATCTCTTAATAACACTTAGAACTAACTTCTACAGTATACCACGGGCCCATTGATTTAACAGATTGCTAATTTCATATTGAATACATATGCTCTATACACAGAACTGACAGATCTTATCTTGATACGCACATGATATCCTGAGGATCGGTCCATACCCAACGAAGAGGCGGATGTCTGATCT
Organism: Zanthoxylum bungeanum; assembly: GCA_019454045.1. Lineage (NCBI taxonomy): Eukaryota > Viridiplantae > Streptophyta > Magnoliopsida > Sapindales > Rutaceae > Zanthoxylum > Zanthoxylum bungeanum. The sequence continues at coordinate 83,132 of SKCR01000020.1, forward strand.
AAATAGATCAGTGACGTGACTGCCATCAAAGTGTGGAGGATACCTCATACATCCACAGTGGTATCTCAAGTCAAATGACCACTATGCTCACTTGACCCGAGAAGATTCCTATTGACGTTGGTGTACCATCTATTAGGAAATCTTCGGTGAGTCATTCAGTATTTATCCAATATAAACACCTACACGTCTATACGAGTCTCCCCATACTCATGGTTTATTGGGATAAACCATCGGATCAAATCTCAATATACGACGTGTATTGGCCTCAATGGATTTTACTAACCGACCAGTGTTAGTAAATCTTGACCAAAAACTTTGTTTTATAATATACTTCTAGTAGTGACACTTCCCAATGTCAATTACAAACTACTTTAGAACTGTGCACTACATTATATATTATCAGATCTTTGTCTAATATATATGATGAGCGGAAAATTTATCAATATTTACCACCCATTTTACTTAATATTTTGTATAATTTCTCGAGTTTTATGAACGTTTTGATGTGTTTTAGTTTATTTTGCAGATAAAATAAAATTGGGACTTAATGGAATCAATCAGAATGAAATGTGGAACAAATAAGGTTAAAAATTGGACTTGACATTTTGATTTTGGAGATTGGAAACTTGAAATGGTGTTCTAACGAAGTACAATTTCGGAAATTCCAACTTTGCGCAATTGTCGTATTGTGGCCATAAAGTTTTACTCTGATATCGGATTGAGGTGATTCAAGTTCCAGATTAAAGGAGACTCAAAGATCTACAACTTTGAAGTTCATACTAATTTCAAATTCTGAAGTTTCCATGACCGAAATTGATAAAACATCTGTAAGTGTGTTATGTGTAATTATTAAAGTCATTTTCAAAACAAAATAATAATAATAAAATAATAAAATAAAATTTGTCAAACTTCCACCAAACATGCTTGTATGTTGGGTGGAGGATTTGGTTCCATGTTTGGTGGAGCAATTTGTGGAGAAATTGGTGGAAGCCTTTAGATTTGCTTATAAATACCAAGCTAAACTTTGTAATTTTTTCATGCTTTCTTTGGAGGAATTTCTCCATGAAAACCTAAATGAAAGTGTCTTGTATATTTATTTAAGTTTTCTTGTATTTTCTTTTTATTTAATTAATAAAATTTTGTGTGTTTTCATTTACAGCATGAGCAGATAATCTCATTCTGTTGGGGTGACAAAGTAGTACTTTTTATATAATAAATTAGATTAATCTCCCTTATTATAATTAAAATTTGGATTAATTAGTTACCGCCTATATGGCCGGTTTAGGTGACAACCTTATTTACCGCCTATATGGCCGGTTTTATATTCCAGACGTAGTTTCCGCCTATATAGTTGGTTTAGGTAATAACCTTGTTACCGTCTATATGGTCGGTTAGACTTAATTGAGACAAATGAAATTTCCGCCTTTATGGTCTGGTTAAATATAATTAATTAATCGGTAAACATTGACAATAAGAGAGATTTCTAATTTTGAAATATTAAATGTGAATCCTTTAACCCCCCACATTTTCTTTCATTATTGTAATTTTACTTTTATTCATTTTCAAGTTATTTTTTATGATGTTTTGTTTAATTAAGTTTTTAGTAATCCTAGGTATGTGTCACAGCTAAATACATTATCTAGAGGTATGATGAATTCTAATATCACCGGTTTTTAAAGTTGGTTATTTTATATCTTGGGTAATATAAGAGTTTATTTATTGAGTTTTAAGTTTAATGCTTCTTGCTAACTGACTATTAATAATATTGATCTGATAAACTTAAAATAAACTTGACGAATGAATTTTAGGTTTCAGCCTTAAACTCAATAGCTCACGATCTCACACCGGGGCATGAAGACCCTTAGGTAGATTTCCTTACAGGAAAGACATATACATGTCGGGCGGGGGTAGACCCGACCAAGGTTCCGGTTCGGTTAGGGTTCTGACCCTAACCGAGCCGATTGGAACCGGGTTCCCCAAATGGCTTGGAACCCTAAAATCGTATCCAAATTTTTTTAAGAAAATTTTAATAATAATTTTTAGAGAAATAGTAATGAGATTTAAAATTTCAATACTAAAACATGAATGCCCACATCATTTTTATAACCAACTCTTGGTTATTGATTTCTTCATATAAGCGATGTGGGATAGACCCAGCCAAGGTTCCGATTCGGAACCGGACGGTTCCGGTTCCGGTTGCGGAACCTAACCGGTTCGGTTAGGGTTGGGACCGGTTTGAATTTATATAATAATTTTTATTTTATTTTTTAGATAAGAATTTTATTTGTAATCTAATGTAATTATATAATGTAAATGTATTATATAAATTCAAATTCATAATTTTAAATTATATTGATTTATCAATCTCAATTTTTTATTTTCAATAAAGCAAAAAAAAAAAAACCGAATGGAACCGGAACCGAAACCGAAACCGAACGGTTCGGTTCCGGTTCCAGTTCCACTTTAGTGTGGAACTGAAACCGTATCGGAATTAACCAGTTCGGTTCGGAACCGAACCGAACCGCCGGCCGGGTCTAATGTGGGACACAATAGCCAAGTAACAAATATCTCACATCGCTTATATGAAGGAAGCACTGGCCAAGAGAGGGCTATAAAAAAGATTTTATGTTAAAAGAATTTTATAAAAAAGATTCTATAAAAATTATGTAATAGTTTGAAAAAACATTACGATTAAATGGTCGTTTTGGTATATAATTTTTTCTATTTTTAATTTTTTTTTTAAAAAAAAAAACCAGAAGGGGAACCGTAACCGTACCGGAACTGTCCGGTTCGGTTCTCGGTTCTCAGTTCCACAATAGTATGGAACCGGAATCGAACCGGTTTTATCCGGTTCGATTCTGGTTCAACACTTGTGGAACCGGAAACCCTTCAGTTGGGTTCCGGTTCAAAATCGAACCGAACCGTTGGCCGAGCCTAGGCGGGGGTAGCCATAATTGGAACTTATTCTTAATGAATTTAGATAACTTGGTTAACATAGATATATGATTAATTGAGTTATCATCGACATATGCTTTTGCATATTTTCGTGTTCGAGGTTAATAAACGGATATATTACACAAATATGAGATAACCACTTCATCTATAAAAGATATTGGAAGGATTCACAACCATAGATAATTTTACAATGTTGAATTTTCCTTTAATTTACTTTCGCACTATTTTATTTACTTGTTTTAGCAAAAATCCCCATTCAATCAACAAACCAATCTATTATGTACTTATAAACATTTTACTTCATAAATTGATAGCTAATGTATTAAGTCCTCTTTGGATCGATACATTTTATACTACTTGAACTATATGTGCACTTGCGTTACGTGAGTGATTTCACCGATCAATATACATATCACTAAATCCTATTTAGTTTCAATCTAATCGTAATTAGATCGAATATGTATATAAAAGCAAGAAGTACTATCATAAATAAGTAATATTATGGAAAAAAGGAATTGTTCGTATTTATGAATCGGACATAAATACGATTCAAATTGGCACTCCGAGTACCAACCATAATAATTTCTCCCACTTGCTCTAGTGCATATCCACGGTATCATATACACATCTAAATATGTATCACATACGTATGGTCCTCAAGAGCTGACCTAGCACTCAAGCGGTAGACAACAACAAGTAAGCCCGCTATAACATATTGAGTTTGTCCAACAAACCCAAAACGTTTCCATTAAGTAGTATCATTCATATTTTGTATAACCTAATTTATACATCAATATGACTCATATGGGATATCAATATTGCGTTATAGCTACTGAATTGTCAAAGTATTTATGGATTAGGTCCAAAATACTATGCAGATAACCGCAAACACAACACCAATATCAAAAACTTCTAATCTATAAGGTCACTTTGCAACTTCATAAGTCAATACTTCATAAGTTACAATTAATTCCACTTACACATTAGAATCATTTATGACACTTCCACTGCATATTTTCTGACTCTTTATGACGTAAACCTTCTAACATCATAATTAGTTTCAAAACTAGTCAGACCCCTGTGGTTGCAGACTATATTCTCCATGAATAAGAAACTTATTCTTAATATCTCAAAGATAACAAAGAACATGTTTCAGACACATCCTATGGTCTATAGTGTATAAAAATAGTTCGTAACAATTACGATTAAATTAGTGTCTTTTAGTCGTACATAATATAGTATTCATTACGCCATCATCTTATGATGGATAAGATTATTTAGACATTCTAATTAATTTTTTCTTTCGAGTAAGGAATCATCCTTTACGAAAGATGAATATAATATACAAGAGACACACTAACTGTCAAACAGTTATACTAACTGTCAAACAGTTATACTAACTGTCAAACAGTTAGTCTTGTTGTGTCTCTTATTTGATCATATCTAATGCACGACTAATGGAAGTATCTCACAATTCTCTTGTTTTATATCATATATAAAACTTTATATCAAATATAATAAAGACTACTCCCACTGTTTTCACGGAGAAAAGAAGACTTAGGTAAACCTTTTACCTTATAAACATCCCATTATAACATTAATAATGATAATTTCGTTATGATATACAATACTAGAAAGAAATTTGTACGCTCCCACTAACCCTACTAACATATATGTATTTTCTATGCTTTGATAAAATCAGACAATCTGACTGTTATCAAAATTAGAAAACACAAATTTCCATAAAGCTTATCTGAGTCTACAATAGGCTCTATAAGCTAGTATATCAAACTGTGATCTTAGCATAATACAAATTCCAGGGCCATTCTAGGATGAACTCTTCAAACAAAGAAATCACAATGGATCTCTTATTCGAAGAAACCATTTAGGAACGCCACTTTGCATTCTTAGCTAAAATATACAGTTTAATATCAACATTAACCAACAAATCTTTAATTGTTCAATTAGTGTGACTAGAGAAAAGTTTCCTCAGGATCTACAATAGATTGCTGAGTGTAACATTTCTCACTGTCATACGATAAAGGTCAAACCTTTAATATTCTCACTTTGCTTTCGCTGCGGAAATCACATTTTATAAACGATTCATAATGAAAGCTCAATCAAGTTCAAAAATTGATCGTAGTAAGCTATGAACAATCTTAGATCTATGGTCTAATCTAACTTCCGTATCGATATCAAATATCGCTCCCACTGTAAATGATAAGATAATTTTCTTCGATAAGAAAATAACAGAACCATTAAGTATCAAATACTTTGTAAATGATTCCGACATTCTATTGAACTTATACGGAAGATGTCTTAGGGTCTTTTCATCTTATTAATTATGTTGTTCCATTTATAGTTTATCACTCTCACATTTGACTTCAATAAGTCAAGTCTTTTCTACAATAGTCAACATCTGATGTTACACACCAAGTAATAAAATGATTTTCTTACTAAGGATCGTAGAAAGATATTCTATCAATAGAATACAATATTCTATTAAATAGAATAAATGATAAAAAATTTACTTGTACCTTCGAGGTGCAAGTACTTTCAATTATATAACTATTATACAAAAGAAATATTCAAATCTCAAATTTTTCAAGATTCAAAATTTCTACTTATACATATCAAATAAGTAACTGTAGAACTTAATGGAACCCTAATTAAAATGAGGAATTAGAGTTACTGGAGCATCCCCAAGAGTATTGAAACTAATTCGGTAACACCCAATATCAAACGAATCAAATCATATAAGATTCAATTTCTCCCACTGACTAATTTCATCACGATGGATTCGTAGAAGAATAATATTGAGTAAGAATCATATTCATTGAATAACCTTAGAACTAATTGCCATAAATTCATACGTTTGATCATATCAAATATCTTTGAACAATTCAAAGACTCACGATGGATTTTAATGATATAGTTTTCAAAACTTCAAATCGAATATCTTTGAACCAGTCAAAATATTATATTCGCGTTTCATCAGAAACATATTAAAAGTTCTCGAACCATTCAAGATGTTCAATATGTGTTCTTTAAGAAACACGTAACTAAGTCATGACAACTAAGTTACGAAGTAAAGAAAAATATCCAAGGCAAGGCAATTTATAATTCATGAAACTACATACATCTAATGTATTAGTTTAATAAATATGTGGTCCAATGACGATCATTGGTTAAATGAGATTTAATCACTTCCTGAATACAATATTCATTAAATGGATAAGGATATGTGGTGTGGTATCGTATCAGACCATCCTTTACGATACAGAATAAGCATCTAATGCTTATGTGATAAAATCTCATAAAGCATTATTCTAAGTTATTTAGTTAACCGAATATTTTTCATAATGTTTATCTCTACATCAATGACACTGCTAGTCGTTTTAAAATATGTAATAACTGTTTATAAAGAACAAGTAACTATCCAATAGTCACAAGTTCTGATATCAAATATCAAAACATTTATTAAATAATATTTTAAAAAACTAGACGGAAGATCCGATATCCAATACATATAGTTGTCGTATTGTGAAAATCGATATTTCCTATATACAACTATACACATCTCCTTTCTTTAGCTTTATGATTTGTCTTCAACTATTCACAACAATTGCAAATAATTGATTAGCAAACTGTGTCAGACACATTACCTCTAAAGGTCACTAAAGCCAAGAAACATCATTATCAGATAAACAAATACCTAATGGGTTTTATTAATGCTAGTCAAGAATCTTGAGACATGAACTAATTCACGTCAATTCTTACTACAAAAGAAACTATTCTCTCTAGACTATAATATCCTAGAACGAATATCTATTTAGATTATCTATCGTGACTTATAAACTAAGTCACTAACCATCTTGATTTTTTAAGAGAATCGGAACAACAGTTCCCAATGGTTTTGACTAATCTAACAATATCCAAGCCTATTCTAAATCTAGAACCTATTCTAGAAATCTGCAACCATAAGGAAAGTCAGACAACATATACAAATAATATGTATACAGTGGATTAGAAGTTTTAATTCTATCAATAATATAGAATAAGGAAAACATACGCAGCAATTTTCATAATATTACACACTGCTTTAGTTATGGATTTTTAACCAAGCAGTGCCTCCCACTATTTTACGTAATATCGTAATCCCCAACGGAAAACGGGAATTTAATGATTAAATTGAATTCCATAGTGAGAGGTTGACCCCATGAATATATTTCGACTCACAACTTTGGCACGTTCTCGCCTACATATATTCATTAGGTAGACAACTTATTGTTAATCACTCACTAGTGACTCCTAGGTTCTGGTCCTGGTCGTTTCTTGTTGTGACATCTTTGGCAAGTTCACAAGGAGGCGTACCAATGTTAAACTTGTCAATGATAAATTCAAAATACTTGCGTAGTCTTGATAGCTTTGGCACGCTCAGAATTTCCGCTTTCGCTTGAATTTATCTAGTTCACATATACATCCGGTATCGATAAATTTCTATCAACTACACCTTCACTGCTTTGGCACTTTCTCGGATGTAGACATAGAACAGATATCCATAAACCGTATGGACAAGACGGACCAAGAAATATGCATCCAATACATATTACTTTAAAACCTTATTAATTAGGGATTTTCCACAAAGATGTTACACATTTAATTTAATCAAATTAAATAAATACAAACATGCATAAAGTAAAGACGAAATTAAACTTCGAATTTAAAGGCATATTCACATCATGTGTTCAAGTTCATACCTGCTCTGATACCATTTTTGTTGGGATTTTAGGTAAAATACCCGGGTTACGTAGCGGAATGCGAGAAAATCAAATTTTCCCATTTCTTTAATTTTTCTTGGGTAATTAAAATAAACTTATTTATTTTAATCACTCAATATCCAAAAACAGAAATTTTTAACACAGAAATCATAATTTCAGTAAATTATCATACAACCCTAAAACTTTCCATTTTAATCATTTTAGTCCTAAGTTATTCAAAACAAGTTTAGGTGATTTCCAATCACAACCAAAATGATTTGTACATCAAATATACATTAAAACAGAAATCTAAAAAAATTTCCAGATTTTTCAGTAATTACGGAAATGCCCTTGAACTTTGCATTTTGATCATTTTAGTCCTAATTTGTCAAATACATAATTAAGTGATTCCAAATCACTACCAAAATGATTTATACATGTCTTATACATGAAAATACAAATTACAATTCAAGAAAACAATTTTTCTCAAATTGCCGAGAGGTCCCTTAATTTTCCAGGATTTGTAATTTGGTCCTTTTTAGTTCAAAACATGTCAAGATCAAATCCAATCAATCCCAAATTTAATATACATCATATATACATCAAATTAAAATACATATATAAAAATCCCCAAATTTGGAAAGGTTTATGAACCGTAATTTTATAATTTCCATAAATTGATAAATTACACCAAATTAAACAAATTCAATACTTTAAATCAATCTTTACCACACCAAACAAGTATCACCACCATGAAACAACTCAAGATCAATTCTAGGTCATTTATGAGTGGCTAAGCAACTGTAAAATGACAACCAAATCATCTAATGACTAAAAGAGAGCTTAATATAACTTTATAAGTTTTCTTCCTTAAAATACATGTTCGCATCTTTCATTCATGCTTCCAACCAACATGTTACAAAAACTAAGAGAGTAAAACACAAGAGAACATCCTATGTTGAAACATAAAGCAATAGAAATAATTTCTTAGAAATAAAAAGAATGAAAATACCTTTTATTTCCAAGTTTTTCTAAACTTCAAGCTTTAGCAAATACCTTTTCGTTAATTTATAAGACATATTCTAACAAATTTTTAGATTGAGTGGAAATAATTATCCCCACTGAGTTGTATGTGTATCCGCCAATGATTGGCTGCATTAATTCTTTAGAAATTTATTAAAAAAAATCATATTTCTCATCACTTTTTTTTTAAAATATATCTCTTAGCTTGTTTACTCTTTAATCTTAAAATTTTAAGTTTTATTAGTTTTTAATCATTTCTGATTACTCTTTTAGTTATTTTTTAATTAATAAGGGGTTTGACCTAATTTTTTTTTCTCCCTTTTAATTTATAAAAATATTCACATTACTGTTCACATGAGCCTTTTTTTCTTTTATTTATATTGAATGTAGTCTATCATTTTGAGTTTATAAGAACCTTGTGAATTGATATAAATTTTTTTTATTTTTCTTTTAAAAAGGGTGTGTAAACCTAAATACATTTCAATCATTTATCTCTCATTTAGGAATTGTGTTTTGAAAGCATTTTTTTTTATTTTAAAAAAGTTCGGATGGTAAAATAACTCAAATTTATTGGAAACAGAGGCATCAACACCCTCAACTGCACGTCAACACAGATATACTTCACCCAAAAATTACGAGAAAACCAAAGTGACATGAGTTGAGGAGAAGTTGAAGAGACCAAGATTGCGAAAATCATAGAGTGTTTCAAGGAAACCATCACCAAGTTTCACGTCAACTTTACAAAGGAAACTCGATTTAATCAGTAACTTTCCGAGAGAGTCTCAGAGACAACTAAATCGGCACGAAGTGATGGAGATCCAAATATGTGTGATAACATTATAAATCCAAACATGTGCGGAGGTGCCTATCGTACCAAATAAAACAACAATTATCTTGGTCATCCTGGGTTGTATTATTTTTCCTTCGTCCAGTGTTTGTCATTAATTTGGATTTTACTAACAAGGGTTTAATGAGATAGACACACGATAATATTAACCATCCATAGGATGGTTCAAGGAGAAATTGAAAAATAAAAAGTAGTCGCGAGGTCCTCGTCAAACGCCAATGATAGGCACTTTTGAGATAGAGAAGTTCAAACTCCAGAATTGAAGACCTATAGTAGTTCAAGCAGAAGATTGAAAATCAAAGGCCTCAAGATGAATCAACAATGAAGAAACAAAGTTGTTCAAGCGAACTTTCAAGTTAGATCGTCATCGAGGACCCCGACGAATGAAGCGAGGAAGAATATAACAGACAACTCACATGTAATGACTACTAGATAAAGTTTGTCTAGGTCGTTAATAAATCTCATGGCCACTTGTATTATGATATTTTTGTCCGAATAGTTAATCTCCCAAGTTTCTTAAATTTAGGCGGAGCGTGCCTACTCAAGCACTAAGTACTGTAATTAGTTGCTAAGTGTGGGAGAATGTAAAGAGCAACCAATATAAGCTTGTCCAATGATATTGTTAAGTTCACATGACCGCTTTTATTTAGGTATGATGACTCTATAAACAGCAGAAAAAACTCATTGTACAATAGATTTTAGAGGGGGTGTGACAACTTAAGTATTATGTGTGTTTTCGTGTAACATAAGTGCAATTTCTTTAAAACCTCTTCAAGAGGATGCCTTGGTGAGCCTTGAGTGGTTGCAGACATCAGTGATCTAAAAGTCTTATATGTGAATCCTCTTGCTCTTAGATAACCATTTATGTAATGGTATAAATGTAATGAACTCGATATCAATGAAATATTCGGTTTGCATATCTGACTGTCTTGTTTTATTTTTCATGTCCCGAATCAGCGTGTGGGCGCGTATTTACTCTTTTGTGTCGTAATACTTGTATGCCATAACAATACTTGTTAGTCTAGATGGTCGTGTAAACATATTAATCATTGAATTTAAGCCGATAGGCATCAGAAAGGCTAGCTTGCGAGATGTGAACCTTGGTAAGTGTTGTATGAGCCTACTTTTTCGCTACTCCAAAAGTTATCTCTTAACACGGGCCCCCGTTCATATGAGATTTTACATTTATTTGAACAAAGATACCCATTTCTATATCTGACTCATTCAACTAACGGGTATATAAAATTATCCTCGCCCCCATGGCCCCATCTCCGCGAGGATTTTTACCATCACTAGTTACATCTTCCCATTTAACTCACACTTGTCTTTTATAAGGTGAAGAAAATAGTCATTTTTCTTGTAAAAATAAAAAATAAATAACATGACAAACACAAAATTGAAATGCTACCACTATTCTAGGGTTGGTGCTCTGAGCGCCAATTTCTTATGTATTTCCCTATAAATACTCTTGTATATATTTTATTAATGAATAAAATAAACAGTTTTTGTAATATAAATTCTTTTATTATATGGTAAAGACGTAAATGACCATAGAGTGATTGGTTATGATACAGTTGCAAAAGTGTCGTAACTGACATTGAGCAGTATCATAATAGTATCATTCTTTAACTATTCCTGGTCAAGGTTTACATTTACTTGGTCAGTAAGTAAACCCGTTGAGACCGGTACGTTTCGTATATTAGAATGATGGATTCTAATGGTTTCTTAATGAACTATGAGTCTCGGGAGACTCATATAGACACGTAGGTGTTTATATCGGATAAATACTGAACGACTCGCCGAATATTTTTAATAGATGATACACCAACGTCAAAAAGAATCTTCTCGGGTTGAGTGAGCATAGTGATCCTCCGACTTGAGGTACCACTGTGGATGTATAAGGTATCATCTACGCTTTGATGACAGTCACGTCACCGATCTATTTAGATTAGACCTCCACTTGTTCGTTGGGCGTGGACTGATCCTTAGGATATCCTATGCGTATCAAGATACGATCCGTCAGTTCTGTGTATAGAGCATAGGTATCCATTATGGAATTAGCAATCTGTTAAATCCAAGGGCCCGTGGTACACTGTAAAAATAAGTTCTAAGTGTTATTTAAGATATTGCTAATAGAATCGTCGACGGGATTATACCTAAAGAGATTTGACGTTTATATTTATATCTCTGGGACAATCCGGATACCTGTGACGGAAGGATTATACGTATGCAGTGACCTCGACCTGTATGGTTCAGATATTTTATCTGTGTTCGTCATAATTTACGGGTGGGTATATTATGGACACGAAATTGGATTTCGTGACGGATATGCCTGAACCTAGAGAGTCTCACTAATGAGATATACTCCTAGAGCACTAGGGCAACTTTTATAAATAATACTGATTATTTATAAGTCGTTTAATAGTTAAATGAAGATACATGTGTTTGAGATCTTTCGGCCATTTATTAAATGTCGAAATGTGATATTTGACATTTATTATTAATATATGTATTTTGATTATTTAATGTAAATAAAATACATATATTTACATTAAATATTTGTATTTAATTATTTGATTATTTAAATGCTAAATAATTAAATTAATTATATATTCAATATCTAGTTTACTTTAATTAAAGTAAGCTAAATGGCTAATTTTGATTGGTTTTCTTGGCCAATTTTGATTGGTTGGATTGACTTGATTTAATTAGTTTATTTGTGATAAGGATTGAATTATTTGATGATTTATTACCACAAATAAAAATTAAATCATTTTCTTTAATTGAAATAAAATTGAAAAACCAATGGCCAATATTTTCCCTATTTTTTCGGTAATTTGAGGGAAATTATATAAGTTTTGTTTTAAATTTTATTTTATTCATTCATGAACCCTAAAAATCAAATACAAAAGAGAGAAAGAGAAGAAAATAAAAGGAAAGAAGAAAAGCTTGCTTATTTTGGAAATTTGGTAAGGATTTTCATACTTTCTTCTTCTTGAAAATTATTTCTATGATCATAAGCTTCAACATGTGAAGCTTAGTTTATTCTCTACTTTCTTATGGTTGTGTTTTGATGATTGGGAGCTTGATTGAGAGATGGAAGCATGTATGTTAATTTAGATAGCTTAAAATTATTCTTTAAGCTTTTTTTTTTTCCATATTGATGGAAGTTGTCATTCTAAAGTTACTTAGCCACTCGTGATTGACCTAAAATTTTTCTTGAGCTATTTCATGATGGTGAGGCTTGATTTATATTGTAAGAATTGAATTAAAGTCTTGAATTTGATTAATTTGGTGTTAATTTGTTAATTTGTGAAATTATAAAATTAGGATTTTTAACCTTCACCAAATTTGGGTCTTTTCATATATGTGATGAGATTTGATTTATATATAATGTATATTAAATTTGGGAATTTTTGGATATGATCTTGACATGTTTTGAACAAAAAGGACCAAATTGTAAATTCTTGAAAGTTTAGGGACCATTCGGCAATAAGAGGAAAATCGGTTTCTTTGAGTTGCAAACTGTATTTTCATGTATTAGACATATATAAATCATTTTAGGATTGATTCAGAATCAATTAGAATTGTATTTGATAATTTTGGACTAAAATGATTAAAATATAAAGTTTAGGGGCTAATCGGCAATTTACGAAAAATCTGATTTTTGGGTAAAAATTTTAGTTTTGGAGTATTGAGTTTACCCAATAAAAATTATTGAAATCAGAAAAATTTGATTTTCAGCGTTCCGCTGTGTTTACCCGGAATTGCCGCCCAAAACCCCTATACACTACACAACAAAAACCACCAAGAAACATCCAAGCGAAGAGACAATATGGACCTCATGGGAGGGAAAAGGAATAGCACCTTTCCGGTGAGCCTTCGTCTAATGCGATGAGGTTTTATAGAAGAAATGAAAAGAAGAAATGGTCAAATGAGAAAAGGTTTTATAGAAGAAATGAAAGGAAGAAGATGAGAGAAAAGGGAAAAAAGGAAATTATGAGAAGATGAAAAATAAACAAAAAGAAAAGAGAAAAAAAGAAACGTAGTGGAAAGAGATTTATTTGTCTGGTCAGCGGCACCACAAAGTTAAGTTGTAGGGTTTTTAATGAAGTGTGTGCGGATTCGCCCCGTCGAAAGTCGCATAAATTATGTGTGAGAAAAATATATTAGAGACGGGTTGTCGAAATTAATTTACATTTTTTAAGGCAAAAAGCCATTTAGACAAATCTCTTTTAGGGACAAAGAGTCCCCCCAATATTTGTAAAAGAAAATGTATCTGTTCCAAAAGGGTTCATGTGACCATTACTGAAAATAATGAAGTATTTGTTACTATTTCACTAAATTATAAGGTCTAGTTTTACTTTTCTCTTTTTCGACAAGTTAACTACCATTGTAAAACATTTCCAAATGGAAGAAAGTAAACCATTTTAATGACGCTTTCCGTTGAACGTGGTATTGTTATTAAAAATTTCGCCAATCTCTGAAAATAAACTATAACAAAATAGTCGAGTCGGGGATACATGTTTGCTTCTTAGAATCCTAAGACACTTCTTTATTTGAATATTATTATAAATGTGCTAGTTGTTTTTGGGTTCTCCTATCATGTCCTAAATTTTGTGAGAGGTGTTAGTTTCATATTTGTTAGTAATATCCGTAACAAAGTAAGTTTAATTGAGTTTTAATGAGTGTTGAAGTTCTCGGAGCAATTGGACAAGTATTTGGACAACATCAGATGGAGATATCATAACGATATTCACTCTTTTGAACAATTCAGAAGATTTAGATATCCAATTGACATTATGTCAGTTTCATTGGAAAGTAAACTCTAAGATGATCGCGTACATATAAATAACGCATGATTTGGCCAAGGGAATAGAAAGTTACAAGCATTTTAATTTGCATCTAAGAACCAATTCGCGATCTGCGTTCTAGCTGCGTTCATCTCAGCGTTCGGATGCAGAAATTTGCGTTTGAGTTGCGTTGGAGGTGCGTTCGAACGTTCATGCGTAAGTGAGTTATTTTGGACGCGTTTTTAAGCCAGATTTGCACTAGGAAACCCTTACATTTGCCCTACCTATATAAACAAACTTAGAGTCACTTTCACAAGGGTTGAAAATATATTATTCAGAGCCTACAAACATTTTTTTCAACCTTCTTGACAATCCACCTTGAAGACTTCTTTGTTTTCATGTCTTCTCTATTTTGGTGAGATTCTTTTTTGATTGACCATCAATACAAACACGACCTAACCCAATTTACTAAACATTCAGAGTTCTCAAGGAGGAAGATTCGTAGTCGGAGTTCCGGTGTTGCGTGCTTGCAGAGTTGATCCGCTTAGATACTTCAGAAGTTTTGAAGAAGGTCGGTTGGTACGGGCTCGGGGAGTTCTTCGGGTTATTACAGTCTAGAGGTATTCGAGTCGGCGGAGTTGCTGCCATCGGTCTAATACCATCACTGTAAGCTTTTCTCATTATAGTGGATTTTGGCTGATAGCTAGATATCTGGAGTGGTTTTTTACGCGCATGAGTTTTTCATTTCGTCAACAAAATTGCTTGTGTTGATTTTGGTTTCTGTATTGGTTTATTTGCTTTGTTTTATTGTTGTTAAACTTAATGGTGAATGTTATGAATCCATAGTAACAATAATTAGGACTTGTCTTAGTTTTTATTCCATATAGAGTCAGAATCTAGGACTAAATTTGAATTTTCAAGAGGAATCATCAGTCTCTTCCTTATATATTATATTGATTCTATAGAGATTAGTTTTCTCTTGAAAAGCACTAATGACCAAGTCCCAAATGGAGTGAGAACAAGGTCGTAGGCGGATAGAATCATGCTCGAAAGCTATGAGAATAAGACTTATAGGCTAATAGAACCAGGTTCGAATTCTAATAATTACATGAATTCTTAATTTACTCACATCACTGTGAGGTAGGGGTGTTCACGGGTCGGGTTTTTTAATATTTTTTTTACCCGATCGGGTCGGGTCATTCGGGTCTTTTGACCCGAAACCCGAAATTTAAGGAGTTGACCCGCGCGGGTCGGGTCAAAAAAACATTGGGTCGGGTCGGGTTGCATAATCTGCAGTGAACATAATGTATATATTTTATATTTTTGTTGATACAAAATTTACTTATATTCGTGTGGTTGAAATGGCAAAAACTTAGGATAAATTTGTTTGAAGTCACGAGTTCGAAACCCACCAGGAGCAACAGTTTTTTTATTTTTAGAAAAGAAGGAAAAAGTAAAATTGGTCTGGTGGGTTTCGAACTTGGCACAAGTTCAAGACTAAGGATAAACTTTGCCACTCCAGCCACAAGACTTCATCATCACTAATAAACCATTAAAAATATATATTATAATTATAATATATTTTAATCGGGTCGGGTCGGGTCAAACCCGAATTTGCTGCCCAAAACCCGTAACCCGATCCGACTAGTCGGGTCGGGTCAGACCCGAAATTGTAATTTAAATTTTATAAACCCGATCGGGTCGGGTCGTCGCGGGTCGGGTCGCAGGTCGACCCGACCCTATGAACACCCCTACTGTGAGGATTCGAACCCAATACCTACTATATGGGATAGAAAGTCTCAATCAAGTGAGGTAACACTTGTTAAAAAAAAAATGGATGCGGATTATAATGAATTGAAAAGAAAAGTATTACTGTAGAATTTTTCTTTTAATTAAGCAGGTATGTCTATGCTGACTTTATTAATCACAAAAATGATATTGCTATTCAAGTCAATCGATCTCCATTAATTTGCCAAAATGTAAAGGTTTCTTATCAAAGGTTTATATATCTTTGATAAGAAAAACTCTCACATGATTGAAAATAACTAATGAGTATCTCTACGCTACAGTCATTGCCATCCAAAAAATCTCATATTCTCTTTCCTTTTTGCTTGCAAAATAACTCTGGCTCAAATTGGGCTTTTGTTAGTTCAAATGGGCCTTGTGGCCTATTATCTATTGGGCTTTGCAGTTCCACTCGGCCTTGTGATCTACCGATTAGGAAACGAAAATTATTAATTTCACTCCACTATTTCCGATTTTACCTCATTCTATTAATTAGTTGGAAACCCGTGTATTATTGTTTTTTATTTTCTTTGTAAAGTTTTGCCTGACAATTAATTATATAAATTATCAACAATTCAACATATAGATCACTCATTTACCATTTTTGTTGGTATGTTGGAATTGTAATTCGTTATGAATTTAAGTAAATATAGATAAGACAACAATGACGTGTTAATTTATCATATAATATTTATTGAAAATTTATTTAAGTATCTTTTTCTCTTCCTCTTCCATTTCCATCAGTGTAACTGACTCTTATGCTTTTAATTCAGTCATGTTTTAATTCATATTTCTTATGCTTTTCAACTTCTGATGAGCGGAAAATATATCAATATTTACCGTCCATTTTACCTAATATTTTATTTAGTTTCTTAGATTTGATGAAAGTTTTGATGTGTTTTATGTGTTTTGCAGATAAATAAAGTATTGGGATTTAATGGAATCAACTTGGGGCTAAAACGATGAAATTCGGAGCAAAAAATGGCGAAAACAGAAATTTACTATACGCTTCACGAAGTGCAGTCCTAAATTCCAGTTTTGCGCAAGTTTTGGTATTTTGGCCATAACTTTTTCATCCGATATCCGATTGAGCTGATTCAAGTGCCAGATTTAAGAAGACACAAAGATCTACAACTTTGAAGATTTAAATATTTTCGAATTCTGAAGTTTGGAAAGCCGAAATTGATGAATACTCTAGTATATTTTGTGTAATTACTATAGTCATTTTCAAAATATAAAATAAAATTAATAAAATAAAAAAGTAAAAGTTGTCAAACATCCACCAAACATGCATGTTTGGTGCAATGTTTGTGAAGGGGGTTTTATAGCGAAAATCTGGTAACGCAGCGGAACAATGGAAAATCACAATTTTCCGATTTCAAAACTTTTTCTCGGATTAATAAAATAAACTTATTTATTTTATTATCCAATAATCAAATTATGAAATAAAACACATTAAATCAAATTTATGTGAATTTATCGAATTACCTCTAAACCTTATATTTTGTTCATTTTAATCCGAAATTGTTCAAAACAATTTTGGATGATTCTAAATCATTACAAATATGAATTTAACATGTCATACACATTGAAATTCAAATTGAAACAAAAATCCCAAAAATTACAAGTCTTGGCCGAGAGCCTCCAAAGGGGGGATAATGTGCATTTTGCACTTTCCATGTTCAAAACACATCAAGATGGAATCCAATCAACATAAGATTTTATATGTATCATATAGACATCCAAATACACAACATAAATGAAAAGCCCCAAATTTGGAAGTGGTCTTAAAACCTACTTTTTCAATTTCATCAAATTGGACAAATTAGACCAAATTTATTAAATCCAATACTTCAATCATGTTTCTTCCATTACAATCAAGCCTCACCACAATGAAACAACAATAGAACAAATTTAGGTCATTTAAGAGTGGGTCAATAACTTTAGAATGACAACAAGGTTCTAAAACCATGAAAAGAATGCTTACTACTTCATTAGTAACATTCTATCAACTTTATACATGCACAACCCCTTTATCAAACTTTCATCCATAAAAAATACAAAGAATAAAGAATATAAAAACTCAAGAACATCATAGCATGAAGCCTAGAACATACGGAATAATTTCCTCTCTAATAGTAAGTTGAAGAAACTTACTAAAATTCCAAGTTTTCCTTGTTTTTCTTTATCTTCCTCTCTAGGTTCTTTTGTTTTCTTCAATGGAATTTTTGGTAAAGGTTTGAAGTTAATAAAACCCTAAAATGAAAACAAAATAATATATACCAAAAATAATAGCCTTGGCCGAAATTTTAGGTATATAAAATATCAAGATATTTTTCAAATTTTATTTCATTTAATTTTGCTTTTATTAACTTGACAACTTTAATCATTAAACCATTTAATGTAATAAAGCAAGTCAACAAAGGCAACTAAGTCATTAAATAAAATATCATAACTTAAAAATATCTATACTTTAATTAATTTAATCATTTAACAATTAATTAATTAATTAATTAATTAAATACAAATATATTAAATATATGTATTATATTTACAATAAATATAAAATACATATACATTTATGATATCAGTCAAATATCTCAATTTGACAATTAATTAATGTGTATTTGAATTAATTTAACATTAAATGCAAATACACAAAAATTAAGGAAATGATTATCGGGTCCCTACACATGTATTTTGCGTTTAACCTTTAAACGAATTTATAAATAATCAGTATTATTTATAAATATTGCCCTAGTGCTCTACGAGTATGTTTCATTAGTGAGACTCTCTAGATTCGGGCATATCTGTCACGAAATCCAATTTCGTGTCCATAATTTATCCACCCGTAAATTATGACGATCACGGATAAACTCGCTGAATCATACAGGTCGAGGTCATGGCAAATGTATAATTCCTCCGTCATAGGTATCCGGATAAATCTCAGAGATATAGATGTAAACTTCAAATCTCTATAGGGATTATCCAGTCGACTATTCTATTAGCAATCTCAAAAAGAACATTTAGAACTAACTTCTAAATTGTACCACGGGCCCATGGTTTTTATCTGATTGCTAATCATATGGACTACCTATGCTCTGGTACACAGAACTGACGGATCCTATCTCGATACACACATGACACCCTGAGGATCTATCCACACCCAACGAACAGGCGGAGGTCTGATCTAAATAGATCAGTGACGTGACTGCCATCTAAGTGTGGAAGATGTCACATGCGCCCACAATGGTATCTCAAGTCGAAGAATCACAAGTGCTACTCTTCCCGATAAGATTCTTCTTGACGTTGGTGTACCATCCATTAAGAATCTTCGGTGAGTCGTTCAATGTTTATCCGCTATAAACACCTACACGTCTATACTAGTCTCCAAGACTTATGGTTCATTGAGAAACCATTGGAATCATATATTCCAGTATACGACATATACCGGTCTCAACAGGTTTACTATACTGACCAAGTAGTGTAAACCTTGACCAGGAACTGTCTGATAATGACAACGTCATGATACAACTCAATGTCAGTTGCGACGCTTTTGCAACAGCACCATGACTAGTCATTCTAAGGTCATTACGTCTTTACCATATTAAAAGATACATTATATTATAGAAACTGCATATATTATTCATAATAATAACGTTTTACAGTAGTATTCATAAAGAAATACAATCGGGAATTGGCACTCTGAGCACCAACCCCAACTGTTTGATGCCATGATTGGTGTCATGTTTGATGCCATGTTTGGTGCTATGTTTGGTGGAGCAACTGGTGAAGAAATTGGTGGAAGCCTTTAGATTTTCCTATGAATATCAAGCTAAACTTTGTAATTTTTTCATGCTTTCTTTGGAGGAATTTCTCCATGAAAACCTAAAGGAAAGTGCCTTGTATATTTATTTAAGTTTTCTTGTATTTTCTTTTTATTTAATTAATAAAATTTTGTGTGTTTTCATTTACAATATGAGCAGGTAATCTTATTCTACTAGGGTGAAGAGGTAAGACTTTTAATATAATAAATTAGATTAATCTCCCTTATTTTAATTAAAATTTGGATTAATTAGTTACCGCCTATATGGCCGGTTTAGGTGACAACCTTATTTACCGCCTATATGGTCGGTTTTTCATTTCAGACGTAGTTTCCGCCTATATGGTCGGTTTTTCATTTCAGACGTAATTTCCGCCTATATGGTCGGTTTAGGTAATAACCTTGTTACCGCCTATATGGTCGGTTGGATTTAATTGAGACAAATGAAATTACCGCCTTTATGGTCTGGTTAATTAATCGGTAAACATTGAGAATAAGAGAGATTTCTAATTTTGAAATATTAAAAGTGGATCCTCTAACCCCCAGCATTTTCTTTTATTGTACTTTTACATTTTTAATTTCCAGCATTTACTTTATTTAATTTCCAGCATTTACTTTATGTCTTTTATTTTATTTAAGCTTTTATTAGCCTTAGATATGTGTCGTAACTAAGTCTGTTATCTGGGGTTGTGATGAATTCCAATATCATCGGGTTATAAGGGGTTATTTTATAGTCTGGGTAATATAAAGATTTACTTATTAAGTCTTAAGCTTAATGCGTCTTGTTAACTGGCCACTAATAAGATTGATATGGTAAACTTAAAATAAATTTGACAAAGGAATTTTAGGTTTCAGTCTTAGACTTAATAGCCCACGATCTTCCTTGATGATAGATAATTCTTTAATAGATTTCCTTACAGGATAGACATATACATGTCGGGCGGGGGTAACCACAATTGGAACTTGATCTTAATGAATCCATGTAATTTAGTTAACATAGACATATGGTTTAATTGGATTACACTGGGTATGTGCAACTAACCATCGACATAGGCTTTTGTATAATTTCGTGTTTCAGGTTAGTAAACCAATATATTACACAAACATAAAATAATCACTTCATCTTTTTAAAAGATATTGGCAGGATTCACAACCCTGGATAGTTTTATAAATTTGAATTTTCCTCAACTTTTTTTCGCGTCATTTTTATTTACTTATTTTAAGTTTAAAAATCACCACCGAATCAATCAATAAATCCATTAGATACTCGTAAAAATTTGACTTCACGAATTAATAGCTTATGTATTAAGTCCTTGTGGGATCGATACATTTTATACTACTTGAACGATACGTGCGCTTACGTTATATGCGTGTGATTACCTCGGTCAACTTCCCTAATTAAATTATAATTAATAAGAAATAAATCAATATCATTTAATAACTAAGTTTACTATTCAATTTAGGAGTTATCGCATTGGTGGTGCGCCACTAGGCTTCTGATTGGCACGCCAATGGCCAAATTTAGCCATTGACTCTGAATGGCTCGCCATTGGACTTTTGAGTGGCGCGTCAATGGCTGACAGTGTAGAACCATCAATTTCAAGCTCGATTTTGACTAAGAATAAATCTGTTTAAATCTTCGAGGTAAACTAGAAATTATAAATATTTGAGTTTTTTTCCAACACAACTTGAATTACCTTGATTGGACATTGTATGAGAAACTTATGATTAAAACATCGAAGACCGTGGAAATTAGGAATTCACTGTGCAATTCGGGAAATTTAGGTTTTCACTCATTTTTTTTTTCTCAATTCTATATATTATGCGCCCTAAATTATAAAATTGAGAATTTTAGTGCATTCAACACATTCAATAACATAAAA
>SKCR01000020.1:107500-185281 GCA_019454045.1 Zanthoxylum bungeanum
TAAAAACTAAACCTAAACCTAAAATCTATAGTTAAATGTCGTCGCTCTCAATCTCATTCTCTCCCAATCTTCAAACCTACACTCTCAACTCAATCAAACCTCAAATTTCAACAAAACTCAAATCTTCATGAAGGCTAGGGGTGGGCATTATCGGATTCAGATCGGATCGGACCAAATCTGAATCTGAATCCGATCCGAAATGCCCAGGGCTGTTTGATTCGTTCGGATCGAATCATCTTATCGAACTTGATCCGATCCGATCCGATAATTATCGGATCAGATCGGATTGGTTTGATCTATTCGAATCGGACCGAATCGATCCGAAATCATCTTATTTCGGATCGGATTAGTCCGATCCAATCCGAATTCGGTGGGTTTGAGTCAAAAAAATCGAGCGGATCGGATAAAATCCGATCCGAAATAATTCAATTTTTTTTTATTTAATATGTAACGACGTCGTTTTGCATATTAAATAAAAAAAAATTCGATCGGATCCGAAATCCATCGAACCGGTCCAACTCGATTCGATTGGAGTTGCTAATCGAATCAGATCCGATCTGATCTGATGCCCACCCCTAATGAAGGCCACTTATCACTCATTAAAGAATCCCACAAGCGCACCAATTTGCCGTTGTATCAATTTTTGTAAACCCAGGTCAGCTCTCTCCCACAGAGGATCTCTCCACTTACCCTTCTGATTTTCTTGGCGATCTCCTCAAGTTAAATTCTCTTCCTCAAAGGGTCGATGTTGTTTTTCACCCTCACAATCTTTATGACTATGGTAGCTGTTGTAGACAGTGATTGTATTGGTGAAACGGCGTCGTGTTTGGAGGTGGCAGGGCTGGGCATGAGACATGGGTGAGAGTGGAGAGATTGGAGAAGGGTATGTGTGGAAACAGTAGGCCTGTGTTCTTTAGAGGGGTTGCTACTGTTGTTACCAAATTGTTTAACATTGTTGAGCCTGAGACATGAGACATTGAAAATATGTATTTTATTTTGATTAAACGAATCAGATGCGAATAATAAACGAATCGGATGCGAATAGTAAACGAATAATAAATTCGATTCGATTCGTTTGATTTATGTAAACGAATCGAATACAAATATTCGTTTATTAAACGAATCGAATCCGAATTCTAATATCAGGATTCGTTTAATAACGAATCGAATTCGAATTTAGTGCATTACAATTCGATTTGTTTAGAATTCCTCACGAATTCGATTCGTTGATTCGTTTTTCCACCCCTAGGTACTACCGGCAGAAGACAAAATTAACTCATCTCTGTAAGCCTCCAAATTTATAGAAAAATGGACATGATGTATCCTAAAACTGTACAACCTGAATCACAGTCCAGCATCAAAACGAAACCTGAAAAAGAAGACATCAAGTTCACCAAAGGATCTCAGGTCCACCCAAAACACATCAAGCTCAAAATTAGCACTTAAGAACTATGTGCCCACAACATCAATCAACACTTAAGGGCTCAGTGCCCACAACATCATATGCAAATCAAAACATTTACTTAATAAATACAAAACAGCGTGTTCAGCACGATGAATAACATAATAGTCATATATCCTAAACCTTTAAGACTTTTCTCAAGATAATTGCGAGGGTGACTGCAACTTGGGTGATCTGTGACCCATATGAGAGATTTGAGGGTGATTTCCTGCATCCTGAGAGATTTGAACTCTCTCGGCTAAAGCAGGTACACGCCTAATCTTACTGAATCTTATAAGAAAAACTTTGTGTTGTTTTCGTTTGGGTTCTTCAATACCACTCTTGCTTGCCCAATCCTTCAACATACTGAAGTTGATGATGCTAGATATGGCACTTTTTAGAAATGTTTTTTTGCTGATACGTTTGGTAATTAACTAATTGCGTGTGGGAGGGCGTCGTTGATTCGGGGTTCTGGGTTTTGGGTTCGAATTCAGGGAGTGTATTTTTTTTATAAAAATCTGAGATAATCAGTAGTTTTATTTGCTCCGTTAAGTACGAAAAATGTGATTTGACGGTAGATTCCAATGATTTAATTTAAAAAAAAAAAGTGGGTGGGTGGACGTCAGTTTTCAACTCTAGTGCATGTGCTTTCATTTTCTGTTGATCTTTGCCCTTTTAATTTCAATGGAGTTCCCACTACTTTATTTAGTCCCTTTGGGTGGCACATTAAGGTGTATTAATATTATTTAATTTAGGGTATATTGTATAATATATATTAGCATTATATTATTTAATATTTTACAACGTCTGGTTTTAAATTATATTATTGTATAGTATTTGGTAACACATTGTACTATATTAATTTTTTTGATTAATTAAAATAATATTTATATACACTCTCTAGTATAATAATTTAGAAAACTTTTACATCAAAAGTCATTCAAGTATAAATATAAAATATTACTATTAAATGTTTTTTTATCCATTAATTAAAATTAATAAAACTTTAAAAATATGTAATCCAATCTACTAGTGATAAGGCACACTTACACAATGGATTTCACATTATCCTCTCAACTTTTCACAAATTTTGATTTACGTTTCACAGAATTCCACTCAATTCTCAAAGTTGCACGCGGCACGACGGCGTGAGGAATTTGGTTTGAGTGCTCAAGATGATGAGAGTTAGGGATTTCGTTTGGGTATTAATTTTTTTTTTTTTTGGGTGTTGAAGATGATAAAAGTCAAGGATTTTGTGAGTTCCATTTTTATTGGCATATGTCCGTGACAAAATAAGTTCAATTGAGTTGTAATATGTCGTGAAGATCTTTGTGCAATTGGACTGGGTTTTGGCTGCTGTGCATCAGACATACGTTCGTGGTGCGTTCGTTGCAGTGTTCGAACGATTGGCGTTAGTGCTGCGTTCGTTTGTGGGTTCGAACGTGTGCGTTAGTGGCACGTTCTCTATTGGGTTCGACGAGAGCATTCCAGAGAGCAAACGTTCGAAGCACGTTCTTGTGGGGTTCGAACGAGATCATTCCAGAGAGCATCCGTTCGTTGTGCGTTCGATTGACGTTCGAACGAGTCTTCACAGAAAGGGCGCGTTCGTGTAGCGTTCTAGTAAGCGTTCGAACGCGACTGCGATGGACGCGTTTTTAGCCTGCAAAACCCTAGGTTTTCACCCTACCTATAAATATAACACTTAGCCGCCATTCCCCATATGTTGATAGAGCTGAAACACTTTTCCCTTGAGCCTAAATCTCACAAAGCTTTCAACTCTCTTTGATTCCACCATTGAAGACTTCATCATCCTCTTGTCTTCTCTATTAATGGTGAGAATCATTCTTTGATAAACCTTCAACACAACATAACCCAAAATCCCTAATCCTTTAGAGTTCTATAGGAGGAGTTTTGGTAGTCGGAGTTCCGGCGTTCAGAGGTGATACAATCTACTCAGAGACTTCAGAGGTTCTGAAGAAAACCGTGGGTCGCGGGCTTGAGGAGTTGCCTTGAGTTCTTGCAGTATTGAGGTTCTTGAGTCGGTGGAGTTGCCACCATAGGTCTTGACCATCGCTGTAAGCTTTTCTCTATATAGTGGATTCGGGTGGTAGCCTATACCCGGAGTGGTTTTTTACTCGGAAGAGTTTTCCACTTCGTCACCAAAATCATTGTGTTGAATTTTGTGTGATTGATTATATTTGCTGCTTTAATTATTGTTATTGTTTTTACATTTGCAGCTTATTATTTTAGTTGGTTGATTTGTTAAATTGCCTGTTGCAATTCCATAGTAGCAGTAACAGGACTTGTCCTGCTTATTGTCTGTAATTCCGCATAGGGTCAGAACTTTGTTTAAAATCGAACTTTCAATTGGTATCAGAGCCTGAACTCGATCCTTGACCCATTAGCTATGGAGCGTAGTCAACCCTTAAATTGTCCGCCATTTTTTGATGGCACGGAATATTTGCATTGGAAGGTTCGCATGAGAGCTTTCCTTAAGTCCTTAGATGAGAGGGTCTGGATGTCTGTTGAATACGGGTGGAAACCTCCCGTTGTTACTGTTGATGGGGTCACTTCCCCTAAAGATAAATTGACCTGGACCAAGGACGAATTTGATGCTAGCAATAGGAACAGCAAGGCTGTTAATGCCATACATGGTGCTGTGTGTTCTGCTGAGTTTAGGAGAATCTCAATGTGTGAGATAGCCAAGGATGCTTGGGACATCCTGCAGACTGTGCATGAGGGCAAATTGTCTGTTAAAAATAATAGACTCCAGGATTTAGCCACTAGGTTTGAGGTCGCCAAAATGAAAGATGATGAGACCTTTGATCAATTTTATGCTGAGATTAACGATATCGTTAACTCAAGCTTTAACCTAGGTGAGACTATTCCTACCAATAGGATAGTTAGAAAAATCCTTAGATCTCTTCCTGATAAATTCCTACCCAAGATTACTGCCATCGAGGAAAGTAATGATCTCGATAAGCTTGATTTAGATGAACTCGTAGGAAAGCTGCAGGTTTATGAGAAAAAGCTTCCTGGTTTTAGAGAGCCAAAAACGTTTGCGATGAAAATCGCTAAGGAAGTTGTGCATGATTCGTCTGGTGATGATGATACCATCACGGATCGTGATTTGGCCTTGTTTGCAAAGAAGTTTAAGAAATTTCTTAAACTTAAGAAAAGTGGCCATAGCAGTAATAGAGATAGAGAGGTTATGCCTAGAGAGAGTAGGCATAGCAGAAAAGAGTCTAGAGAGGATATGAGTAGTAGATCC
Source organism: Zanthoxylum bungeanum (assembly GCA_019454045.1). Classification (NCBI taxonomy): domain Eukaryota; kingdom Viridiplantae; phylum Streptophyta; class Magnoliopsida; order Sapindales; family Rutaceae; genus Zanthoxylum; species Zanthoxylum bungeanum. Next base: position 112,213 of record SKCR01000020.1, read on the forward strand.
CATGATGTCCAATGCCATGAGTGTGAAGGCTATGGGCATATTCGACCAGAGTGCCCTACATACCTTAGGGCTAAAGGCAAGAAAGCCATGGCAGCATCTCTTAGTGATTCAGAAGGTGGTTATTCTTCTGATGAGTCTCCTAAAGGCAAGAAAAATTTTATTGCCTTTACTGCTAGTGTGACTGGTGAGAGAGAGATTGTGGTTAATGATGATGATTCAGAAGTCTCTCTTGATGAGTCTGTAGATGAGGAAAGTCTTCAGGTAGCTTATGTTGAACTGTTTAATGAGAGTTTAGCTATTAAGAAGACTAATATAGAGGTCAATAAAAGGCTGAAAGCTGTTGAGCTAGAAAAGAATGAAGCTCAAGCCAAATTTGAGCAAAGCCTTTTGATGGTAGATGACCTGGAGGAGAGAAATAGAGGTCTAATTAATAGGGTCCAAATATTAGAAACTAAACTTGAAGATACTAGAACCCAATTGTCTGTATTTTCTAGTGAGAATAAAAATGTGGACAGTATGTTAGGAATTATTTCTGAGCCTAACTGTGATAAGGCTTCTTCTTCCAAAGCTGTGCCTGTAGCAGCTAAACGTGACTTAGGCAAAAAGCCTGTTGTGTGTAGTCATGTGATTCCTCCGTTTGTTCCTCGTCCTGTGACCCAACCTCGTTCTAGAGGTGTTATGGGAAAACCTCGCTCTCATCCGAGGTTTGTGCCTGTGTGCCACCACTGTGGCAAGGCTGGACATATTAGGCCTAAGTGCTTCATGTTGCACAAGCAAAAGAGAAGGCCTAAGAGTGTGTCTCCTAGATTTGATTCGTCAAATCTAATGTCTCAAGTTTCTGCACTAACCAAACAAGCACTATTTCTTAGTGAGAAACTTTCTTGTTATCTGGGAACTCTAGTGTGGAAGTGGTTCATAGAAAAGTTTGGGTGAGGAAGCAAGATGAATTCCCATCTTCCTCTGCATGTCCTGATGGACATTATGAGAGTGCACTTCGGTGTAACTCTGCTTAAATGATGCACTTTTATCTTCCCATTGCATGTGTGTGTGCGTGTGTTTTATGTTTTTACACGTTTGTTTTGTTTTCACAGCATATGGGTGTGTGTGTGTCTTGTTTTTGTATATATCCCTTGGTATATAGGATGGAAACCCGGACATAAATTTCATAGCCGATTCCGAATGGACGGTAGTATGATCTGCACTCGGGGATACAACTCCACGTATCATTGGATGTTTTGCAAGCTGTTTTGTGTCTTTTTTTTTTGTGTGCTTTAAAACTGAAAAATCACAAAAAAAAAAAATTAAAAAATTATATATTTTGAAAAGACCAAAATTTTTTTTATGGCTTGTTAGAGCATGAATAGCATGTGCATGTGATCCTGGTATGTAGGATATATGATTATGCATGTATGATATGCTGTTATTTTTCTTGATGCTATATACATGAGTGTGTGTGATAAAAACCTTTGGTATATCTTGTGCTTGCACTTTCACATACACGTTTTTATTTTATCAAGGCTTGGTCGCATGTATGAGTTTTTGGAATGGCAATCTAATCTCTTCAATGCTTTGTTTGCTTAATAGTGTGACCTTTGACTAGATGACCTTGCTATCCCCTTGTAAAAGTAAAAAGAAATATATTAAAAAGAAAAATGAGACTCAAGTGCAAAAGAGCCAAAATGGCCATATTTCAAAAGATAAGGGCAAAAACCCTTCACTCGAAAGAGTTGTTAAAAATGAGCTCATGATATTTCTGGGGTAAATAATATAGCATGCAACCATGTTGCTTATTTTCAGGTCCTAGTGGTGCTGGGTTTGAACACTCATTTTGTGGACTTGGTTTGTTTAGAGATGGATTTCTTTGGCTGTGTCCAGCTCATAAAATAAGGTCTTAAGCCTTGATTCGTTATGCACTTTATTTTCCACGCAAGTGCTTTATATGCTTTGGTGTTTATGTCATATGCATAAGTGTTGTATTTAGCCACTTTTAAAATGATGCATATTGTTTCATGTCATAAACAGCTGAATACTGACTGGGTATCATTGTATCAGCTTGAAATGCTGTTTCAGTCAGTTTTTGACAGGATTTTTATTTATCTCAGTATGTGCTTGTGTGTGCTTCATGTTATTGCATACCAATTTTTTCTTTCCTGTGCACTTTTCTGAGTTGTGGTTTACTTCCCGTATGTGATTTTGCTAACTGTTTGTACCTGTTAGTGAGGGGGAGTAATTCCTGTTTGTTTATGCTCTTGCATGTGTTTTCTCCTGTTCTCCTGTTATTTTTCCTGTTTCTTTTATCCTTTGTCATTTCGTGACAAAAAGGGGGAGAGTAATATATTAAGGGGGAGAGCTTTAATTTAGATATCTCCGTTTTAAGGGGAGTTAAGATTAAGGGGGAGAAGGATTTCTATTTGTACATGCATGAGATTTTTACCTGCTTTATGTTTTACTTGATTATCCCAATGCTTTTCACGGTATATTGTTGTTTGTGGATGTTTCAGGTAGCAGGTATGTTGCTGCTGGTGGCATTACTTTCAAGACTACTTTGTTAGGTGTTAGATCGAGTCCATTTGTAATAAGTCACTGTTTTGATGGTTGACAGTTGACTATTTGCTTTTTGGGTCTATTACCGTAGTCTTTGTATTAGGTAGTATTTTGTCACGGAATGCCAAAGGGGGAGATTGTGAGTTCCATTTTTATTGGCATATGTCCGTGACAAAATAAGTTCAATTGAGTTGTAATATGTCGTGAAGATCTTTGTGCAATTGGACTGGGTTTTGGCTGCTGTGCATCAGACATACGTTCGTGGTGCGTTCGTTGCAGTGTTCGAACGATTGGCGTTAGTGCTGCGTTCGTTTGTGGGTTCGAACGTGTGGCGTTAGTGGCACGTTCTCTATTGGGTTCGAACGAGAGCATTCCAGAGAGCAAACGTTCGAAGCACGTTCTTGTGGGGTTCGAACGAGATCATTCCAGAGAGCATCCGTTCGTTGTGCGTTCGATTGACGTTCGAACGAGTCTTCACAGAAAGGGCGCGTTCGTGTAGCGTTCTAGTAAGCGTTCGAACGCGACTGCGATCTGGACGCGTTTTTAGCCTGCAAAACCCTAGGTTTTCACCCTACCTATAAATATAACACTTAGCCGCCATTCCCCAATAGTTGATAGAGCTGAAACACTTTTCCCTTGAGCCTAAATCTCACAAAGCTTTCAAACTCTTTGATTCCACCATTGAAGACTTCATCATCCTCTTGTCTTCTTATTAATGGTGAGAATCATTCTTTGATAAACCTTCAACACAACATAACCCAAAATCCCTAATCCTTTAGAGTTCTATAGGAGGAGTTTTGGTAGTCGGAGTTCCGGCGTTCAGAGGTGATACAATCTACTCAGAGACTTCAGAGGTTCTGAAGAAAACCGTGGGTCGCGGGCTTGAGGAGTTGCCTTGAGTTCTTGCAGTATTGAGGTTCTTGAGTCGGTGGAGTTGCCACCATAGGTCTTGACCATCGCTGTAAGCTTTTCTCTATATAGTGGATTCGGGTGGTAGCCTATACCCGGGTGGTTTTTTACTCGGAAGAGTTTTCCACTTCGTCACCAAAATCATTGTGTTGAATTTTGTGTGATTGATTATATTTGCTGCTTTAATTATTGTTATTGTTTTTACATTTGCAGCTTATTATTTTAGTTGGTTGATTTGTTAATTGCCTGTTGCAATTCCATAGTAGCAGTAACAGGACTTGTCCTGCTTATTGTCTGTAATTCCGCATAGGGTCAGAACCTTTGTTTAAAATCGAATTTTCAGATTTGAATTGAGTGTTATTTTTTTTTTCTTTTTTTTTTTTGATGTTGAAGAGGTGTGAGACAAAATTAAGAAGGAAAAAATTTATATTATTTATTTTTGTTCAAGAATATGTCTCAAAAACCGCTTCCCCCTATCATTGATTAAAAATACTAAATAATATTATATTATATTGGACGTTATGTGATTACACTAACTTAATATAATATAATATAAAATTCTAATATATCTTAATGTAGCGTAGGGTGTTCGCGGTACGGTTCGAGTCGATTTTTTCGTTTTTCACTTCAAACTGCGCGGGTTGGTGGTTTGGGAAATTAGAAACTGAAATCGAAAATTTGATAAGGAAAATCACGGCGGTTCAGGTTGGCGGTTCAGGTTGTTTGGGCGGTTCGGGTCGGCGGTTTGGATTATAAATTTTTTAAAGAAAATTTTGTATGTTTTCACATAATAATTGAAGAGAAAAAATACATAATTTTCATTTATACATTGCATATTGTCATATGATCATTAAATATCTTAAATTTCATAGTTAAAGAAGAAGAAAAATATAAAATAATATCTAATTTGAACGCGGGTCAGCGGTTTAAGCGATTCGGGTCGCGATTTTAGTCAAAATTTATTATTTTGGGCGGTTCGGGTCGTGGTTGGGTCAAAACCGCACACTGACCCGAAATTAACGGTTCGGTTCAGATTAACCCGAAAATTATTTTTAATTTTTTTTCATACCGAATCAGTACGGTTCGGATCCGATTACGGTTTGACTCGAAATTATGATCACCGCTAACTTAGCGTGTCAAACGGACCCTTTATACAGCAATAAGAGTAACAAACACTCACACACTCTGTCTCTATCTCAAAAGAGTATACAACATATCAAGCACTCAAAAAAAAAAAGAAGTAAAGTGTCATATTAATTGTTGATAAAATTAGGTGCAAAAAGTACAAAGTAATTAAGAAAAGTTATGATTTGAAGACAGCTTTCAAACTTTTTGTCGAGTGATAAAATCCCATGTGCAAGTCACTCACAAGAACACACAAAGAGGAAACACAACGGGGAGTTTCTTATTTTTGTTCACACTCTCATCTCATGCTATTGATTATATAAAATCACACCGAAATTTGCGCCTTGGTTTGACGCCGATAATTAAAACTGTAACAATTAAAGTAGTCTTCACGGTATGTTATTTAATGGTTGTATTTTTTTATTATAAAAATTTAGGATAATGAGAGGGTTTTATTTATTTAGTTTAAATTTAATTCGGATGATTTAAATGGGTGTTCATAGGGTCGGGTCGATCTGTGACCCGGCCGGATTTATAAATTTTAAAATTTAATTTCGGGTCAATTTGGACCCGACCCGAAATGTCGAGTCGGGTCACGGTTTAGGTCAGAGAATTCGGGTCTGACCCGACCCGATCCGATGTAAATATATTATAATTATAATATATATATATATTTTTAATAATTTTGATAAAAAAAAATAAGTGTATCTAAAATGGCAAACTATTTCATTAGTCTTTACTTGTCCTAGGTTTGAATCCTAACTTAAACAATTTTCGAAAATTTAATTTTGCTATTGGTGAGAATCGAACTTGTGATCCGGAAGATATTAATCAAATACTTTGTCATTTCAGTTATTCACCTACCTTGATAAATTTGTATCAATAAGATATATATATATATATATATTATATTTACTGTATATTATGTTGACCCGATCTGACCGACATTATTTTGACCCGGCCCGAACCTTGAACACCCTTATTAACGACGAAATTTCCAACTTATAATTAAAGTAATAATAATACTATATTATCATAATATTTTTCCAAAAAAAAATAAGCACCACTCGACAAAGAGTACAATTATATAAACAATGCATATCTCCTATTGACATTGATACTGCTGATGATAATATAAGTAGGGTACCTCTTCCCCTTTTCCAGGGATCATCATCATCATTATTCTCTCCCTCTCCTTTTTTAAATTACATAATTACAAGTTAATGACAGTTGCAGAGCCAGGTCGAGGAAAGCGGATATCGTGGTCCTCTCGTTCATTCTAAAAATTATGTCATCGTAAATTAATTAAATAATTTTGATTTATCTTACTAAAAATGAAGAACATTTAACACTTTTTATAAAATCAAATTTTATTTCCATATTATATCAATTGTTATTAATATTTAAAAAAAAAATGAACGACTAACTTTTATTTACATTACAAAACAACAATGAGTTTGAACATTCAATTATTGATTAAAATTAGATAAATCGAAATAATATTATGTAGTTTTAGTAGTCAAATTTGTTAGAGTATATGTCCTAAAATTTATTGTAGATGTCGTGATTTAAGACATAATATTTTGTAATACAATTTAAGACATAATATTAATAAAAAATATTTATTTTCTACACATCGTTATATCCATATTTTATGTGTATGTCATGAGATATTATGTCAGATATATCCTTAATCTAAAAGATATTTGTGATTATGAGAGTTAACGATATTTATATAAATTTCAAATTAAGTTCTTGGTAAAATGTGATTATTATATAGGACAATAATATATCGCTTTATCAATATTGTTATGTGTCGCATAGATTGATATTTGATGTTAATAAAATGAATGATAAGTCTCATATCATAAGGACACAAATAATATGTATCTTCATTAGTATAATGAAATTCGAACATGACCACAGAAATGTAAGATCACATGATAATATTATCTAAGGTCGTTGATTTTCGTAATAATACATTAATGTCGTTATATCCTCTAACTTGAGATCACATTGTGACTTGTGCAATAATATTCATAATTCAATAGTATATCCTCATTCGACTAGCCACGTCCTTTGAATAAATACTAGATGATCTTGAACTATTAACGTACAAAGTCATGTGTGTTTCAAATATGTTCCAAGGAAACTCAAAGATGTGGATACAGGTCTTTGGCTAAAGCATACTATATCTTAAAGATATCAAATCCACAAGATCGAGTTTTGAAATATATCGAGTAGTAAGGATTTGACATAACCATGATCTTAAACTCGATAAGGAACATAAATATTGGAAGGAATGAGATGACATGCTCGAAGTGTATTCTAACAGGTTCATATGTTTTCTCACTTCATTCATCGACTAACCCATAACATGCTGCTAGATATTTACCATGGTATGTGGGATATCATAGAGATGAAATATTAAAGAGTTAATATCATCACATTGCTACTCGATAACGAATCTAGGACGGTCGCACAAATATAGTTCTCGTCTATGTTTCAAATTCAATGATGTTTATTAAAAGTTAATAAATGATTAATTTGGAAATTATGTTTTCAATTAAAATAGGATTTCCTAATAAGATTAGGACATTCAGAATATTTCGTAAATATTAATTTGATTAATAAATTCGAAATATAAAATTAGATTTAATTGTTTAAATAAATATCTAATATTTATATTAAATAAATTAAATGTAATTTTGATTAATTGTTAATTAAATTAAGTAAAGTTCAAATTAATTAATAGTTAATTTAATTATTGGGCCAAAATATATTTAATCTATCGGGCTTTAATTTAGTATGCTAGCACCCAAATTAATTAGAATTCTAATATAGATTAAATAAAGAAGTTTTATGTAATAAGGAATTCTTATTTAGTCAAAGTTTCTTATTTATTATTAAGGAATGAGTCTTAAAGAGACTAAATCTAATTTGGAGAGATTTTGAATTGTCTTTGTTATATTGGGTAGGATACAACAAAGCTAATCATTGCCTAGAAATACAACATGAATTTCGGCCAAGGCATACAAGTTTACCCATGGCCGAATTTCCTTAGTCTCTCTCTTTGACTTGTTACAAGCTTGTTCCAAAATCGTTTCAGAGAAAATTATTTATTTAATCCCTAATCTAAGACTTCAACATCCAAGAAATTAAAAAATATTTTATTAGTTCTCAAAAGTGGGAGCGATTTATTCGTATATAGTACTTGTATGCCAACTAGAGGTGAAACGCTTGGGGCACCATGACAAGGGAAATCTCAAGGAGGAAATTTAAGAAAGCTCTAAGAAAACGATAAACGCAAGCAAATATGTTTATTTTATTGTTGGTTTTTATTTATGTTGATAAATGAAATTACTTGCATGCATGATTAAATTAATGGGGATTAATTTATGGAATAATTTGTTTGTGTCAACAATGACATAACTACGATCCTTAGAGTGGTATTGGAAGAAAAAATTAAATTTCAGTCACATGAATGCTTCCGCACTAACCCCAAAATCTTATGAAATTCCATAGTCGGGTCAACTTCTAAACACAAATGGAACCCTGAACTTTAACAATTGACAATTTTAGAAATGAAAAAAAAAATTATGCAATTTCTAGAAATTCTAAGACATCAAGATCTCAACAGCGGCCCTCAATAGGTGTGGTTTGGCGGTAAAATATTTAGGATTTGGTTGTAAAGTTTTGGGTTCGAGTTTATAAGATACATTTCTTGTAAGAGCTTGACACAACCGATGATTTTATCGCTTTGTTTAAGTCCGTATTGGATGATTTGACGGTGAGATTTTTAATATTTAAAAAAAAAAAAAAAAAAAAAACTCAACAGTGGCTTCTATTTGGTTATTACAATTATGTATTATGGCTGGCCGCTTATATTAATTATCTACATTTAAAACGAGGATAAGTTGTTATTATATATATATATTCTTATGGATCATTTTGTTAAAATCTTTTGACATCACCACAAGGTAATGCATTGATTAGCTTATACTTTATTGCTTTTCTTCAATATTCAAAGGCTATTGCCCTTTTCTTTTTAATTCACATGTAGTTTGTTGATTGGAGTCCTCAGGCTTTTTGGTAAAATGCAATTATTTATTGTGTAATGGCTGGAATTGTGTTCAAATATATTTATTAGAAGATTCGGTGAAGTGTGGGTGAAGAAATAAATAAATGCATAATTTTTTTTGAAATTATTGGAAATTCTATCGCCGAAATTTTTTCCGGACTTAAGTGGAGCAAATAAATCTCAGTAATCTCAAACTCTTATAAAAAAACACACTCTCTATATTCAAATCCAGGACTTGAATCTGAATATCAGATCATGAACTATATACACCAAGTCAAGTCCCATGAGGACAAAAATATGCATAGCTACATAACCCGGTTTTTTATATTGAGATATTAAAATTGAAACAATGATCATTAAACTTAAAACGGGACGTTAAACTTGAAATTTATAATATTGAACATAAAATATATATTAATTTCAAATTCAATTATAAAAATTTCAAATTTAATAACTCTTAGATTTAAATTGAATTTCAACTTCAAAATCCTTATTTATGTATTAAGAATACATTAACAACACCCACACTAAAAAAAAAATGAAGAAGAAGAATAATAAGTTAATTAGATAATGAGCAGAACCGCGTGGGCATTGTGATTTATGAAAAAGATTAAAGAACTGGAAGCGTCAAGCGTGCGGCATTTCTTCAGATTTTATTAGTGGAATTTTTTTTCCCTCCTCAATTTGTGCCATTATAAGCGGATTCCTTAAAGGTGGGCCTAACACTCTCATTAAATTTGATAGTGAATATTGCGGTATAAATTAGCTTATAAATTATGAAATAAATATTAATATAGATAAATAATTTAATGTTTGTGTAGTTTAATTTTGTGAGAGTATAAATTAGCGTTAACACTAACATTAACTATGTGTTTATAGTAGTATTTAAAAGTTAATGTGTACGCTAACTTATAAACTCACCAAATTTTATACCAAATAATGCCTCTATGATAGGGATGATAAAAATTAATGTGGAATGAAGCCTATAGGCTATAGGAATTCAATGTATTTGGATTGGATATAACCAATTTTTTTTTTTGGAAACGTTAAAAATTCTGCTGTCAAATCACTCGACCAAGAATTAAACAGAATAGGTAAAACGTTCGAGCCTTCAGCTAGCATACGCTCTTATAAAAAGTGCACCTCAATATATGTACCTAGGACTGGGATAATAAAATCTTAAACTTATGATAACATACCACACCTTAGAAGGCATGGGATATGACCATGAGTATAATTTGGATTGAACAGGTCGGCATTATCATACTAATAAATATAAAAATCCATGAAGAATGAGAATTATGGAACTGATACGAATGCAAATCTCTTTATATTCTTTAGTAGAAGAGGTGGGATATAAATATAAATATTATGCATTATTTTTTTCGATTATGATCTTATGTAGTGCTTGATATAAAATTTGGTAAATTTATAAACTAGCTTATATTCTCACCGTAATATTTATAAGTTATCTTATATTCTTAAGGATATATTAAAATCCGGTGTCAATTTTATTAAATATTTAAAAACTTAAGAATATCAAATGATTTGAAAAAGATAAATCACGGCTTTGTGATAGTGAAATTCTCGTATGTACAAAAGTATAGCCTTTAACGACGGACATGTTTTTTTTTTTTTTTTTTTTTTCTTTTTTTTTTTGTTTTTGAGGGGATGGGCCTGTGAATTTATTTATTATCATTATTTTTTTAAGAATGGTGTTGAGATAAAAACTCACATAATAGAGGAAAAATGTGAGAAAATTCTTCTTTATTACTGCAAATAAAGAATTACAAAGTTTATACAAAACTTAACAAAAAACTCTCAACTCTCTTACACTTTATATGCTCTCACAATTTTGGGATGATTAAACACATAGATTTGGGCTCCTTTTATAGTTGTCAAAACGTGTGGTGCAGTAGCACACGTTTTGGCAACACATTTTCCAGCTTCATGCCAGCTTCACACGTTTTGCATGCTGGCCAGCTTCACACGTCTCTGCAGCTGGAAACTATATAGCATGCAACTAAAGTCAACAAATCTCCCCCTCGGTGAAGATTTACCCTGAAATCTGAGCCGACCATCAATCATCCAAACTGGATCCTCAAAAGGATTCACCTCTGGCTGCATTTGTATGACTGCCTACGTACCATGAGTTGGGATCAAGTCAATCGTAGTTCTATGTATCTCCATACTTTGACTATATTGAGAGTTTTGTCATCCCGGCTATGGCACGACAGATTTCAAGCTTCTCCTTTGGTAAAATCTTTGTGAACATATCGACACCATTGTCATTAATGTGAATATTTCTGAGTTCTAACAACTTTGAACTCAGGTGGTCTCGTATCCATTGATACCTCACATCGATATGTTTTGACCTCGAGTGAAAAGTAGAATTTTTAACAAGGTAGATAGCACTCTGGCTATCGCAGTACAAAGTGTACTAAACATGCTTGAAACATAATTCCTGGAAAAATGTCTTCATCCATAGTAATTCCTTGAAAGCTTCTGTAACTGCAATGAATTCTGCCTCTGTTGTAAAAAGTGCAACACATCTCTGCAACCTTGACTGCCATGCCACAGCTCCCCCTAAGAGAGTAATTAGATACCCCGAAGTATACTTACGGGTATCCACATCACCTGCCATATCTGAATCGGTGTAGCCTATCAACACTGGATTGTTGCTTCTAAAACATAATCTCATTTTGGATGTGCCTCGAAGATATCGCATTATCCATTTGACAGCATTCCAGTGTTCTCTTCCTGGGTTTGACATAAACCGGCTGACCAATCCAACTGCGTGTGCTAGGTCTGGCCTTGTGCACACCATGACATACATGAGACTTCCCACTGCTGAGGTGTATGGAACCTGTTTCATTTCCTCATTCTCTGTCTCAGTAGAGAGACTCTGTTGTGTACTCAATCTAAAGTGGGCAGCAAGAGGAGTGCTAACTGATTTAGCCTTGTCCATCTGAAATCGTTGAAGTACTTTCTCAATGTACTCCTCATGTGACAAGTATAATTTATTGGCTTCCCGATCACGACCGATCCTGATGTCAATAATCTATTTTGTTGGCCCCAAGTTTTTCATCTCAAAAGACTTACTCAATTGCTGCTTCAAATCAACAATCCTCGATTGATTCCGGCCCACTATCAACATATCATCTATATAAAGCAATAAGTGTAGGGGTTTTAGGGGCTAAATCCGGTAACGCAGCGGAAGCGGTGGAAAATCAAATTTTCCGATTTCAAAACTTTTTCTCGGATTAATTAAATAAACATATTTATTTAATTATCCAATAATCAAATTATGAAATAAAATTCAATAAATCATATTTAAGCGAATTTACCAAATTGCCCTTACACTTGGTACTTTGTCCATTTTAGTCCGAAATTGATCAAATCAATTTTGAATGATTCTAAATCATTTCTAAGATGAACTTAGCATGTTCAAAACATTAAAACACCAAGGCAACCAAAATCCCCAAATTTCCACTCCTTGGCCGAGAGCACCATTAGGGTGCCAAATTGTGCACTTTGTCATTTCATGCTTGAAAACACATCAAGATGTAATCCAATCAACATGAAAATTTATATGCATCATATACACAACATAAATTAAAAGCCCCAAATTTGGACAAGGTCTTAAACCCTAATTTTTCAATTTCTTCAAATTGGACAAATTAGACCAAATTGGTTAAATCAATTAATTCAATCATCATTCTTCCATCCAACCAAAGTCTCAAAACAATGAAACAACTCAAGATCAAATCTAGGTCATCTAAGAGTGGGTCAAAAACTCTAGATTAGCAACAAAGGTTTCCAAAACCATAAAAGAATACTTATAACTACACTAGTCATAAGTTTCCATCATCATACATGCTCTACACTTTCATCAAAGTTCCATTCACCAAAAACACAAAGAATAAAGAAAAGAATAACTTAAGAACATCACAAGATATAGCCAATATCCTAAGGAACATTTTCCTTTCTAATGGTAAGTTAAGAAAACTTACTAAATCTTAAGCTTTCTTTGATTTTCTCTTTGTTTTTCTGATTGCTAATCATATGGACTACCTATGCTCTGATACACAGAACTGACGGATCCTATCTTGATACACATAGGACACCCTGAGGATTTATCTACACCCAACGAACATGCGGAGGTCTGATCTAAATAGATCGGTGACATGACTGCCATCTAAGTGTAGAAGATGTCTCATGTGCCCACAATGGCATCTCAAGTCTAAGAATCACAAGTGCTACTCAACCCGAGAAGATTCTTATTGACGTTGGTGTACCATCCATTAAGAATCTTCGATGAGTCATTCAATGTTTATCCGCTATAAACACCCACACATCTATACTAGTCTCCAAGACTAATGGTTCATTGAGAAACCATTGGAATAATATATTTCAGTATACGACATGTACCGGTCTCAACGGGTTTACTTTACTGACCAAGTAGTTTAAACCTTGACCATGAACTGTCTGAGAATGACAACGTCATGATACTACTCAATGTCAGTTGCGACGCTTTTGCAACAGTACCATGACTAATCATTCTAAGGTCATTACGTCTTTACCATATAAAAAGATACATTATATTATAGAAACTGCATATATTATTCATAATAATAATATTTTACAGAAGTATTCAAAAGAAATACAACCGGGAATTGGCGCTCTGAGCACCAACCCCAACAATAAGATGATAAAGTCATCATCAGAAAATTTCTGAACGAAAACACAATGGTCTGAAGTAGACTTCTTGTATCCTTGCTCCCTCATAACTGACTCAAATTTCACGTACCATTGTCTCGGTGCCTGTTTCAAACCATATAGGCTTTTCCTGAGTCTGCACACATGATCCTTTTTTCCTTTGACTCTGAAGCCTTCTGGTTGCTTCATATAAATTTCTTCATCCAGATCCCTATGAAGAAATGCGGTCTTGACATCCATCTACTCGATCTCCAAATCAAGACTTGCTGCTAAGCTGAGTACCACTCTGATGGATGACATATTCACAATTGGAGAGAAGATTTCATCAAAGTCAATACCTTTCCTCTGATTGAATCCATTGACAACTAGTTTGGCTTTGTATCGGGGTTATCAAGACTTGCTGCTAAGCTGAGTACCACTCTGATGGATGACATCTTCACAACTGGAGAGAAGATTTCATCAAAGTCAATGCATTTCCTCTGATTGAATCCCTTGACAACTAGTCTGGCTTTGTACCGGGGTTATGAAGTGTGCTCATGTTGCTTCACTCTATACACTCATTTGTTCTTCAAAGCCCGTTTGTCTTTTGGCAATTTCACAAACCCGAAAGTGTGATTGTCATGCAAAGATTTCACCTCATCTTGCATGGGTTCCTCTCAATTTTCTTTGTTCTCAGTTTCCACAGCCTCCTTGTAGCTATCGAGTTCTCCCCCATCAGTAAGCAGCACATACTCATATGCAGAGTATTTCTTTGAAGGTCGCCTTTCTCTGTCAGACCTTCTCTGTGGAACTATTGGTGTAACTTCTGGTACTGGAGGTTGATCATGATCATCATCTCTTAGAGCTTCAACATTTGTACCCTCCTGATTGGGAACCTCATTTTCAATATGTGCTGGCACCGGTGTATGAGGTTCTGGATTCACATAAATATTTCTGTATTGCCGGGGCATTATCTTTGTCTCCTTTCTGATAACTTCTATGGTCTAGTCTTTAACGAAGACAACATCTCGGCTTCTAACAATCTTCTTCTCAACAAGATCATACAGTTTGTAGCCGAAATCATCCTGACCATAGCCAATAAAGACACACTGTCGCGTTTTTGCATCAAGTTTGGATCTATCATCATTTGGAACTGTACAAATGCTTTGCACCCAAAGACATGTAAGTGTTCACATGACACTTCTTTTCCTGTCCAGACTTGATTAGGAACATTACCTTTTAGTGCGACTGCGGGGGACATGTTCAAAACATGTACGGTTATGTTGAGTACCTCCCCCTAGAATATCTTTGGTAGCTTGGCTTGTGAGAGCAAGATTCTAACCCTTTCGCACAAGGTTATGTTCATCCTCTCAGCTAGGCCATTTAGTTGAGGTGTCTTGGGAGGTGTCGTTTAATGTTGGATTCCTTTCATCTTGCAGTACTGATCAAACAGACCTCTGTATTCTCCACCATTGTCTGTTCTGATGCATTTCAGTTTCTTGTCGGTTTCTCTCTCTACCAGGGCATGAAACTCCTTGAACACTCTCAACACTTGATCTTTTGTCTTCAAGGTGTATACCCATATCTTTCTTGAATGTTCATCTATGAATGTCATAAAATAAAGTGACTCGTCAAGTGTTATTGTCTGCATCAGACCACATACATCTGAATGTATGAGATCAAGTACCTCCGGTTTTCGTTGAGGCGGTGAGCTCTGGAAGGACACCATGTTCTGTTTTCCAGCCATGCAGTGTTCACACTTCTGTATTTGTGAGTTCTTGAACCCGGGAAGAACATTCATTCGGTGCAGTACTTCCATCCCTTTTTGACTCATATGGCCGAGCTTTTTATGCCATAACTCGGCTGTCTTATTACTGTCGACTGTATTTATGCAACTATTAGAAAGTTTAGCTTGCATCAAATACAATGTTGAATCTTTCTTACCTCGAGCTATCACCATTGATCCTTTAGTGACCTTCTAGGTGCCGTCACTAAAGATGCTGCAGAATCCTTCATCATCCAGCTTGCCTGTTAAGATCAGGTTTAACCGGATGTCTGGGATATGCTTGACTCTCTTCAACACTAGCCTTGTTTCGTTGTCTGTTTCAAGGCAGATGTCTCCAATACCGACGGCTTTGGACTTACCGTCATTCCCCATCCTTACAGCACAGTAGTCCCCTGGCGTGTAAGATGAAAAAAGTCTATGTGAGATGTGGCGTGTATGGAGGCGCCACTATCTATCACCCAGCTGGTCTCGTGGCTGGCAAGATTTACAATATTTTCTTCATAGATAATGAAGAATTATTTGGAGGTATTGTCAGTGGTGGCAGTATCAACTCTTTCTTGGTTAGAGTCACTATCCATTTTGTTGTCTCTGGACTACTCGTTCTTCAACTTGTAGCAATCCCTCTTCATATGGCCTTTCTTTTTGCAATGGTAACATTCAATATCTTTTGTTCTTGATTTACCTCGGTTATTGTCTGATCTACCTGGGCCTCGGCTTTTACTCCTCCCCTTTATGTTATTCTTCTCAGTCACTAAAGCTTATGAGGTTGAGGCTGATGCAGTCCATTGCATTCTCGTCAATTTTTCTTCCTTGAAGATTCTGGTATTTGCCATCTCCAATGTGACTCTCCCATCTATGGCTGAATTTATCACCGTAGATCTGAACGTTTCCCAAGACTCTGGTAACGTATTTAGGATTATTAAGTCATTTACCTCATCGCCGAAGTCTATGCCCAATCCAGACAATTCTTTCATCGTGCTGAGGAAATCATGATATAATCCGCTATAGATGTACCTTCGTCGTACTTCAACCCCATCATCTTCTTGATGTAGTACAACTTGTTGTTGCCAGTCTTTGTTGAAAAAGCTCATCCAGCTTTCTCCATAAGACACGTGCATTTGTATCTTCACTAACATGGTTCACTATACTATCATCGATCCACTGACGAATAGTATTGCATGTCTTCTGGTGAAGATTATTCCACCTTTCTTAGGACATTACTTCTGGTTTCTTCTCCAGAAAAATCGATCCATCATAGTCCTTCATATATAGAAGGTCTTTCATCATTCCTTTCCATGTGAAATATTTTGTGTTAGTCAACAAAATCATTTTTCAGTTGTCCCCGTCCATCATAAAAATTTGAAGCAGAATTTCAAAAAACGGAGCTCACTGTTGCGTCCAGAATGGTAAAAAAATGGTGGAAACGACACTTCGTTTATCAAAATCCGACACAGATACCAAAATACAAATTTCAGAAATTACATGAGTCAAATTGTAATTTTTGAAAGTTCAGGGGCCAAGATGAAATTTTGAGAAGAATATAGACCTTTCTGAAATTTACAAAAATTTTGCTGACGTGGCAGACACATGGCGGACATGTGGCTGATGATGTGGCAGGCTAACTAGACTTCTGACTGTGCCTGACAGGCTGACGTGGCAGCTAACTGGACGCTAATGTGGCGTTGACTTAGTGTCGTCTTCCTTAAGCAGAGCGTGGGGCGCATGGAGCGTGTGAAGGCGCGTGGAGTGCTCTCTGTCCGGCTCGTGTGGCGCGTGCGACGTCTTGGGAGCTCCGATCGATCACCGGAAAATATCATTGTGCTCGTCTCGTCGGGAAAAGTCTGATGGTATGCTCAAAACTGATTTTTGACAACTTTCATCGGAACCGGTTTTCCGAATCGGACCTCTGTTTCTGAGTTTCGGGATCCCATCGTGGAACCTTAGCTCTGATACCACTTGTTGAGATAAAAACTCACACAAAAAAGGAGAAATGAGATAAAACTCTTCTTTATTACTGCAAACAAAAAATTACAAAGTTTATACAAAACTTTACAAAAAACTCTCAACTCTCTTACACTCTATATGCTCTCACAATTTTGGGATGATTAAACACATAGATTTGGGCTTCTTTTATAGTTGTCAAAACGTGTGTTACAGTGACACACGTTTTGGCAACACGTTTCCACCTTCATGCCAGCTTCACACGTTTTGCTTGCTAGCCAGCTTCACACGTCTCTGCAGCTGGAAACTATCTTGCATGCATGATGCATGCAACTAAAGTCAACAAATGGGTATGTGAAGTTATAGCATTCGTTTTAAAGATACATTTTTTGATTTTTACATTTTGATCGTGATTTTAATACACTATGTATTGTTAAAGTTATATAATGACTAAAAATCGGATATCGTATCCATATAAATTATTATTTCTCATATTAATAATAAAATTAATCTATTTAAATAGAGATAAATAATTGGTTGCAAGAGAGTGATTAAGCTAATTAACTGGAAAGTAATTAAAGAGAAAATAATAATTTTTGGAAAAACCTTATATGATAGAAGAATCTAGGGTTTTAACTTCACATAAACACACAAACGATGAGTTCAAACACAATTCATATAATTTGATAGTTGTTATGAATTATAACCTAAAACACTAAACTATCTACTAGCCTCTTTCGATGATTAGGTAAATGTATTCAAATTAAACTAATTAACTATATGTCAATGTTAATTAATTTAAATCAAATTCATTAAGGTCGAGATCTAATATTGGCTACGCATGCCATATAGGTATATATATATATATATATATATCATATAAGGAAATCTATTCAAAAAAATGATATCACACTCTATTATTCCCAAGGTTTAATCCAAATTTTCTCTGTCGATTTCCGAAGGATTTACCACTACTATTCTATTGTTGGCCAGACAATTAAACATACATTCAATACAGAGAATAATTAAAAATTCAATTAAACCCAAAAGAATAAAAAAAAATACAGATTAATTAAATATTGTGCTTGAGATCTATTACAACCCTAAATTAATGATTTAACTTCTCATGATATTTAATAAAAATATGATAATCATTGATATAAGATAAGAACGCATAAAATATAAACTAGAGAGAAAATGGAAGAAGCTCTTGAGATTCAAAGAGAATCAAGCTTTGGAAAACTTATTAAAACATGGAAGGGCCATTATATGATCTCAAATGTCCTAAGAAAATGAGCTTATATGCTGGAAATACTAGAAAGACAACTCATTTCGTCCAGATGGAATGTCTCCAAGATCAAGAAATTTTATTTTATTTTTGAAATGAGATGTAACTTGTAAATATTGAAATCTTATCTCAATAGGGATAAATACAATTCAAAAATTTGAAAAATATATGAGTGTACAAATGTAAACTATATATTTGCATTATAAAATGAAATGGAGAGGGAATGATTACCAAAGTTACTCCGGTACCCTCTACTGAACTAAGACAAAAAGATCATATTACATTTCTGCTCGAAGAGCAAGAAAATACGAATAAATCCAACTTAAGCTCTGGTACGAGCATCATTCGGTGAGGCTATACCCAACTTGAAAAGATCTAGGGTGTTTAAGCCTCGGTAGGAGCAACCTCTGGTACGCCTATACTCGATTGAAAAGATATAGGGTGTTTGATCCTCGGTAGGAGCATCCTCCGGTGAGCCTATACCCTGTTAAGGTTGGTGCTTGGAGTGCCAATCCGGATCGTATTTATGTCCGATTCATAAATACGAGCAATATTATTTTCCATAATAATTACTAATTTAACGGTAGCACCATTGTCTTTTATACGCTTATTCGAACTAATTGCGATTAGATATCTGATTACGATTAGATCGAAACTGAATCTGGTTCAGTGATACATGTATATTAGACAAAGACCATAGGATTTACAGTATACTGTGCAGTTACAACGTAGTTTGTAATTGACATTGGGAAGCGCACTATTAGTTGTATATCCTTAAATAAAGTTCCTGGTCAAGATTTGCTAACACGGGTCGGTTAGTAAAATCCACTGAGACCAGTACATGTCGTATATCGTGACTTGGTCTGATGGTTTATCCCTGTAAACCATTAGTCTCGAAAGACTCGTATAGACATGTATGTGTTTATTTGATAAGACACTGACCGACTCACTGAAGGTTTCCTAATAGATGGTACACCAACTTCAATAGGAACCTTCTTGAGTTGAGCGAGCATATTGGTCCTTCGACTTGAGATACCATAGTGGGATATATAAGTTATCCTCCACACTTTGATGGCAGTCACGTCAATGATCTATTCATTATCAGACCTCCGCCTGTTAGTTGGGTGTGAACTGATGCTCATGATATCCAATGCGTATAAAAATGGGATCCGTCAGTCCTGTGTACAGGGCATAGACATCCAGCACCTGTTTACGATCTAGTAAATCCATGGTCGTGGTATAACTTCGAAAATCAGTTCCGAGTATTTTTAGATATCGTAAATTGAAAGTCGACTATATTATACCGAATGGATTTGACGTTGTTATCTATATCCCATGTATAATATGGATAGCCTGTAAAGGAGGGATTATACGTATGCAGTGACCTCGGCTTGCATAGTTTAGCGAGATTATACGTGGTCGTCATAATCCATGAGTGGGAGGATTATGGACATGAAATTGGATTTCGTGACAGATAAACCTAAACTTAGAGAGTTTCACAATATGAAGTGTACTCGTTGAACACTTGGGCAACTCGATATGAATAATACGGATTATTCATAATACTTCATCGGATTAAGTGAGTTAATTCGGATCAAATAAACGATAACACATGCATTATGAGATTTTGTCTGCTAATAATTATTATATATTTGTATTTGATACATAATACGATTAGATGCATATTAATTATTAGTCAAATGAGATTTTGACACATGCCATAAATATATGTGTTTGTTATTTATTGTAAATAAAAATACATATATAATAATAATTACATTAATTAATTATTTGAATATTTAATTGTTAAATATTTAAATTATTAATTAATAATCTTTTTCCATAAATGTAATGGAAGTTGTCCAATTATTATTGGTTAGTATGGCATGATTTGATTGGACTTTATTTTTCCAAATTTGATTTGATGAAATAAAGTTCAAATTTAATTAAATTTGATTTAATTTACAGCAAATGACAAAATTACCCATATTTTACTATGCCTTAGTCGGTCATTTGATTTTTTAAAAGGGAATTGTTTCTTCTTCATTTGGAGATCATCTATGGCCGACCAAACAAAGAAAATAAGCCCTAAAAATATGGTTTGATGAAATCATTGAGTAAAGGAAGAAAAAAAATCAAGAAAAGCTTAGGAAAAATTGGAGATTAAAGGTAATCTTCTACTACCTTGAGCTTTGGAAACTTGTTTCTTGTTCTTGATTTTCTAGTTTGATTCTAGGGTTTCTTTCTTTGATAAATTTGGGGCTTTTGTTGTTAGATGGTGGTTTGGAAAGTTTTAAGCATGTGTGAAAATAAATTGAACTAGATTATTGTAATTTGGGTTCAATTTGTTGTTAGACAACTTGGTTGCCATTCTAGAGTTGTTGAGCGACTCTAAAATAGCTCAGAATTGTTTTAGAGTTGTTCATGTGTGGTGGGACTCATTTGGTGTTGTGATTAATTAGATTAATCTTGAAATTGTTGGATTAAAGCATGAAATTTGATAAATTTGGTTACTGGTTCTGACCTGCAACTATTCTGATTTTGCTGATGAAAAATATGTTGTGTGAATGTATTGGATGTGTTTTGGGAGTTGGCACAATTGCCGGAAAGTGTTTCCTACTTGAAATAAGCGAAAACGGCCGGGTGACTTTTGAGTCAACCGGGTGACGACTGCCCAAACAGTGAATCCATCACTGTTTGGGTAGCCCATGAACTACCCCGACACTATTGGAGCTTATCTAGGCAGTTTCCATAAGTGTCAAGTGGTCGGTTCGGTCAAAAATGTGTTTTAGGCTATTTTACGGAAAAACAGTTTTCGTAAAAGTTTCGCGACGTTTCAACATTATTTATGTCAATATTTGATATTGAATAAATAGGTTTAGGTGAAATATGAATAAATTATTCATATTAGATATTGAATAATTTATTTGGTATTTTAAAAAAGTTTTAAAATACGATTTCGCCCAAACCGCGCTTCCGCTGCGCCCTTCGCCCAAAACCCCAACAAAAATGGTATCAGAGCAGGTCTGATGCTTCATCCGAAATATTATTCATGCTTGATATTTGATATTTGATCCAATTTTAATGTTCGGGCATGCATGTAATCTAGATATGTTTCTTTACTTTTCGGTTCTACGTTAACGGAAAATATAACGAAAATTTAATGGTTAAATTGTGTTATGTTTTCTAAGGTAGAATTGAATTGTTTAGAAAATGATTTAGATTAAAATTCTACATTTTATGTATTTTATGGCTTCCTAGGAAAATCCTTGCCTTTAAAGATGGCTGTAAAGTAACGTGTATTGGATATATATTTCTTGGTCTGTCTTGTTAGTACGATTTGTGGGTATCTTTCTATAACTGCATCCAAGATCGTGCCAAAGCTGTGAGGGTGTGGGTTATATGATTATTATCCATACAGGTTGTATATTGATACTGGACAAATTCTAGTGAAAGTGGAAATCATGAACCTGCCAAAGCTGTCAAGACTACATCGGTAGTTTGAATTTGTCATTGATAAGTGTAGCCTTGATACGCCTCCCTGTGAACGTGCCAAAGCTGTCACAGCGAGAAATGATCAGGACCAAAACAATTAGTCACTGGCGAGTGATTGACAACGAGTTGTCTACCTAATGAATATACGTAGGCGAGATCGTGTCAAAGCTGTGAGTCGAAGTATATTCATGGGATCCTACTTTCACTATGGAATTCGATTTAATTATTGAATTTTCGTTGTCCGTTGGGGATACCGCTATTATGTAAAGTAGTGGGAGACACTGCTTGGTTAAAAATCTATAACTAAAGCAATGTGTAATTTTATGAAAAATTCTGCTTCGTTTTCCTTTTATTCTATACTGTTTATAGATTTATACTTCTTATATGCTGCATACTTATTACTTGAATAGGTTTTCTGACTTTACTTATGGTTGTGTAGTTCTAAGATAAGTTCTAGAAAGACAGTAGACTTATATTTTGTTAGATTAGTTGAAACCATCGGGAATTATTGTTCCGATTTTCTTGAAAATTAAGATGGTTTGTGACTTAGTTATTAAGTCACGATTAGGTAATCTAAATAAGATATCTGCTTTAGGATATAATTATCTAGAAATGACAGTTTCTTATGCAGTAAGAATTGACTTGAATAGTTCATGTCTCGAGATTCTTGACTACATTAAGAAAAACCCATTAGTATTTGTTTATCTTATAATGACGTTTCTTGGCTTTAGTGACTTTTAGAAGTCACATGTCTGAAACAGTTTGTTGATCAATCATTTACAATTGTTGCGAATAATTGAACGCAAATTATAAAGCTTAAGAAAAGAGATGTGTATAGTTGCGTATAAGAATATCGATTCTCACAATACGACGACTATAGGTATTGGATACCAGATCTCCCGTCTAGTTATTTGAAATAATTTTAATAATTGTTTTGATATTTGATATCAGAACTTGTGACTATTGGATAGTTACTTGTTCTGTATAAATAGTTGTTACATATTTTAAGACGACTAGTAGTGTCATTAATGAAAAGATAAACATTAAGAAAAATATTCGGTAAAATAAATAACTTGGAATTGTGTTTTATGAGATTTTATCATAAAAGAATTATATGCTTGTTCTTTATGGTAAAGGATGGTCTGATATGAGTTCACACCACATATCCTTATTCATTTAATGAATATTGTATTCAAGATGTGATTAAATCTCATTTAACCAATGATCGTCATTGGACCACAGATTTCTAAGACTAATACATTGGATATATGTAGTTTAATGAATTAGAAATTACCTTAGATAGTTTTCTTTACTCTGTAACTTTGTTAATGAATTTTCATTACTTAGTTGCGTGTTTCTAATAGAGAACATGTTGAACGTCTTGAATTGTTCGAGAACTTTCAATATGTTTCTGATGAAACACAAATAGAATATTTTGAATGGTTCAAGGATATTCTATTTGAAGTGTTGAAAACTATAAAATTCATTGTAAGTCTTTGAATTGTTCAAGGATGTTTGATATAATCAAAAATTTTAATTTAAGGCAATAGTTCTAAAGTTACTTAATGAATGTGATTCTTACTCAATATTAAACTTCCACGATTCCATCTTGATGGAATTGGTCGTGGGAGTTATCGAATGTTATATGATTTGATTCGTTGATATTGAGTGTTACCGAATTAGTTTTCAATACTCTTGAGGTTATGCTCCAGTAACACTAATTCATATCTTTAATTAGGTTCCATTCGTTTCTACAGTTACATATATGATATGTATAGTAGAAAATTCGAATCTTAAAAATTTTGAGATTTGAAACTTTCTTTTGTATAATGGTTATATAATTGAGAGTACTTGTGCCTCGGAGGTACGAGTGATAGGTTTATCATTTATTCTATCAAATAGAATATCTTTTCTACGATCCCGAGTAATAAAATTATTTTGCTACTTGGTGGTTAACATTGGATGTTGACGATTGTAGAAAAGACTTGACTTAGTGAAGTCAAATGTGAGACTGATAAACTGTAAAGGAACTACATAATTAATAAGATGAAAAGACCATTAGACAACTTATGTATAAGGTTTATAGGATGTCAGAATCATTTATAAAATTATTTGATACTTAATGATTCTGTTGTTTTCTTATTGAAGAAAATTATCATATAACTTATAGTGGGAGCGATATTTGATATCGATTTCGGAAATTACCATTGAACTATGGATGTAAGATTGTTCATAGCTTACTACGATCGAGTTTTGAACTTGATTAGGTTTTTGTTATGAATAGTTCATGAAATGTGCAAATTATTTGCGCAGCAAAAGCAAAGTGGGCTTGATAAAGGTTTGACCTTTATCGTATGACAGTGAGAAAGGTTATACTCAGTAGTCTATTGTAGATTCTGAGAAAACTTGTCTCTAGTCGTATTGATTGAACAATTAAAAATCTGTTGGTTAATGTCGATATTAAACCGTTTGTTTTGGCTAAAGAATGTAAAGTGGCATTCTTGAGTGATTTATTCGAATGAGAAATCTGTCGTGATTTCTATGTTTGAAGAAGTTCATTCTAGAATGGCCCTAGAGTTTGTATTCTGCTAAGATCATAGATTGATATACTTGCTTATGAAGCCTATTGTAAACTCAGATAAGTTTTTCGAAAATATGTGTTCTCTGATTTTGATATTAGTCAGATTGTCTGGTTTTATTGAAGTATAAAGAATACGTTTTTTGTCAGTAAGGTCAGTGGGAGCATACAAATTTATTTCTAGTATACATATCATGAATATTCTTTTCTCCGTGGAAGCAGTGGGAATAGTCTCTGTTATATTTGATATAAAGTCTTATATATGATATAAAACTGAGAGACTTGTGAGATATTCTCATTATTCGCATATTAGATATGATCTAATAAAGGACACAATAAGGCTATCTGTATGACAGTTAGTATAACTGTTTGACAGTTAACGTATCTTTTATAAATATAATATTCATTTTTCGTAAAGGATGATTCTTTTGTCGAAAGTAATATTGATTAGAATATCTAGTCAATCTTATGCATCATAGGATTATGCCATGATGAATATTGTATTATGTGCGATTATAGATTTCAATTTAATCGTAATTGTTACGAGTTATTTTGATTGTTGTAGACCATAAGATGAGTCTTGAAACATGTTCTTTGTGATCTTTGAGATATTAAGAACGAGTTTCTCATACATGGAGAATTTAGTCAGCAACCATAAGGTTAGATTAGTTTTGATCCTAATTATGACATTAGATGATCTATATCATATAAATTCAGAAAAGATGCAGTGAAAGTGTCACCGTTGATTCTACTGAATTGGTGGAATCAGTTACAACTTTTGAAGTAGTGACTTATGAAGTTACATAGTGACCCTATAGATTAGAAGTTTTCATGTTAGTGTAGTGCTTGCGGTTGTCTTATAGTATTTAGATTTGATCTCTAAATACATAGACAACTCAGTAGCTATAGCACAATACTAATATAACGTCTGAGTCATACTGATATGGAATTTGGATTCTGCAAAATTTGAATGATGCTTGCTAAGGAAAACGGTTGGGTTTGTTGGACAGACTCGATTTGTTATTATTCAGAAATAACGTAATTTCGAGGTCATTCCACTTCGGAATGGAGAAACTCTAAGCTCAGTCTAATATGATTTAGACCTATTTCGGAGAGGACTCACTCCGAAACTCATTACAATACATCAGTGGTACTCTAGAGTACGTGATGGCATACATCATTTTCTGAGAATAATGGACTTTAATGACAATCCACTTATCTTTGTATGCAAGCATGGTTCAATATGTATAATAACATGTGTAAGCACACCTAATACTGCATTTGAGCATGTCTTATGCCAAATGTTCATCATGTACACACCGGAGTAGAACACATGTGGACACATGTCAACCAAAGGTTGACACATCGACATGTATTACCATATATAAACCAAATAGCTTTCAAAAATAGAGATGGGTTGGACAATTTCATAACTAATCAATTGGCACTAAAAGTATAAAATTATTTACATCTGAGTAACTAATCAGCACTCGTAAAGTGGAAAAAAAATTCTAACCACAAAATATAAACACTTGTGCGGGCCCAGCTGTTGAATTCATGGGTAGGCAAGAGACAACTTGATGAACCGGGATGAGGCGGCACTTGTTCTACTTTCCTATTATATTATAACAATAAAGTCGTTGATGGTACCATGACTATACAAAAAAAAAGTATATATGTCGAGCGCATGAGTGCGGGTCACAACCAAATTATTAGGTCACTCAATATGACATTAGATCTATGGATTACACTAGATTTAAATCTTATGGTCCGTGAGTGAGGTTTCCTACGATAACAAAGCCACACAAAAAATGAAGAGAGTAGGGCTTATCCCTTTATCTTTTTTTAATATATATGAAATTCATTTATAAATAAAAATATTATAAATATATATATATATAAATGTTCATATCATATCAGTTTGGAATATAAATTTAAAATAAAAACCTAAAATTCAAACATAATCATTAACCCGCCCTCTACCTAAAATGGAGAAATTGAGAAGTAAATTGATCATCCCACCGCCAAGCTTGCCACGCCCCCATCATTGTCTCCTTGTTAACTTACCAAATTACCCCTCTCAATATTTGCAATGACTCATTCAATTATTATACACATTACAAATTTCTAATATACATAAGAACATTTTATAATACATAAGTAGTGTTAAATAAATTAAAAAGAATCACAAAAATTAAATGAATAAACAAACACAAAATAAATAATAAATATAAAATTGTAATATTTATTAAACAAATAAAAAAAAAATATATATATAAAGTAAAAAAATATAAATTTTTTTAAAAAATTATAAAATAAAAATTTAGTTAATAAAATAAAATAAATGCATATGTTAACGTTCCCCTTCTCAGAGAAGGGGAACGATCGTTCTCCTTTTTTTTTTAAAGATTTTTCTCTTAATTCAAAAAAAAAAATGAATCAACACTACTTTTCTGATTCTGATTTTATATATTCTTTATTAAAAGTTGTTTGTCTTATTTAATTTCGTAAATCAGTATTTATATCTACTTTTACTTTTTTTTTAATAAAAATATTTTATAAAAGTTGTGTTGATTCTTATTTTGATTCTGAGTTTATATTTTCTTTATTAAAAGTTGTTTGTCTTATTTAATTTCGTAAATCAGTATCCATATCTACTTTTACTCTTTTTTTTAAAAAAAAAAAATATTTTATTAAAAGTTGTGTTGATTCTAATTCTGATTCTGATTTTATATTTTCTTTATTGAAAGTTGTTTGTCTTATTTAATTTCGTAAATCAATATTCATATCTACTTTTACTTTATTAAAAGTTATTTGTTTTATTTGTGTTTACTTCTTATATAAAGAGTTAGTTTGTAAGTTTGAAGGTAAGATCATTTGAATAGAATTTATGTTTTTATATTTTTAAGTGTAAGTTTTTAAGTTGTTATTTTTACTATTTTTTAAATATATATTTTTCTAATATACATGAGAACATTTTATAATACATAAGTAGTGTTAAATAAATTAAAAAAGAATCACAAAAATTAAATGAATAAACGAACACAAAATAAATAATAATAAATATAAAATTTGTAATATTTATTAAATAAATAAAAAAATATATAAAAAGTTAAAAAAAAAACGTCAAAATTTATGCCTCGGTTATTTGACATTATTATTATTGTACAAAATTTCCCCTTCTATCGGGGGTGGGAAGATAAGACCTCCTAAGGCAAAAGCACGCAGAAAAAACGTCAAAAAATCTAGCCGTTACCTTGATTGCTCCCAATTAACAAGCAAGTGCGTGGACCCACCAGCCTTACAAAGTTTATGCCTCGGTTATTTGACATTATTATTATTGTACTCAATTTTTAATCCATAAAATGCCCCTTCTTTTCCTCGACTCATTTATTGGCGTGCCATACATTACTGTTTAAAAATATCTTAGTAACTACTGTGATATATCATGTGTCGGGTGTATATATTATCTCTCTCATAGCATGCGGGTCTCATACGGTTATGAGGCCCGCCTGCTGTGAGAGAGATGACATATACACCCAGCATATAATATAATTTTCGAGTAACTACACGTCAACTTGAGTTTTGAGAGGATATTTGTAAGGGAAATTATCATTTATTTATCCGAAAATTTTTTGATATTCGAAAAACACCCTGTTTTGAGGGAAAAAAAGACCTTTGCACACCCAAATTTCTTGAAAAAGAAACATTACTTCCAAAATATTATGTTTTTTCAAACACTTATTAAATTTCGGATAGATATATAATAAAATTTCTTCAAATTTTTAGTGATAATTGACCATTTTTAATAACTTTTGGTGCATATGTGACATTTTCTCAAGACTGTATGTTTTTTCAAATATCATATAATTTTTGAGTTGACAAATAATAATTTCTCTATTTTTTATTTATTTAATTCCTATTGAGTTGATCACAAATTAAATTCAAATTCCTTAACATATTTAAATATGTGTTTCATACTAACAAATTAATCTATCAAATTTAATTATAAAAACTAAGCACTTATATTAGGTAGGGGTGGGTAATTTCATATTTGGGATGAGTTCGGAAATTTCCGATCGAAAATTGAAAAATTCGGAGATTGAAAATTAGATCTTAATAGATCTCAAACTAGAATCCGATTACCGATCTGTCCCGAACTTGTTCGGGATGAGTCGGGAATCGAGTACCCATAGGATCTCCCGAATAAGGGGTTCAACCAATCTTCACCTTGTGTAGCGTTTGGTCCCCAAGGAAGTTTTGGTTTCCATGCTTGTTATTGGGTGGTCTAGGAAGTGGGAGTCCATTAGGACACGATGGGTGAACCTTTTTAGGCTTTGTTCTGATTCCAAGCAACTGCAATACGAATCTTAGCTAGTTCTCCGTATAACATACCAAAGTGATCAAAAAGCTGTAGCAAAACCACATCATGAACATGGTAACTAGGTATATGTGATCAATTTAATGCACCAGAACCTACCACGGCTAAATCAACATCATGGGAATGAGTTAAGATTGCATAGGTTTGATTTACAAAGAAGAAGTGGAGCAATCCCGACAACAATAGCTGACATCCATACAAAAAATTATATACGGGTATGAGAATTCTCAATCACGATTCGAGAATTCCCAAACTCGACAGTATCTGATCAGGTACACTCCTTTCGTACTCGATTGGGTACACTTATTCCGTATCTAATAGGTCCCAAATAAGATTCTCGTGACTAGTTTGGGAATTCTCGACGGATATGAGAAATTTGTCCACTCTTAATATTGAGGTCCTTAAATGTCGCCTAAATTTAGTGGTCCTACAATATGATTAGATTGTCTTAGGGCCACCCATGACTAATTAAGATATTTAGGTTTTTTTAATATCATAAGACCCAATAATACATCGTCACAATGTAAGGTTGAGATTAAACTCAACAAAATTCTTAGAAAAACTAAGACTCAGATCTCAACAGGATAAACCCTAATAACATAAGACGACATATGTACTATGTGTTTCTCATAATTAACATGAAAATGGATTCACACCCAAATCTATATAAGTATAAGATGAATTACGAGATCGACCTGGTTATCCCATCTCAGCATTTGGTGAATAACATTCTAAATTAAAAGCATAACAACAAAATACACAAAATTAACATAAAGACTTTTATATCAATATATATATATATATATATATATATATATATATTATATATATTGATAAATCAATAAGACAATACAAATAGAGATGGCCACGGTTCCGGTTCGGAATTGGAACCGGAATCGAAAATTTTCGATTCGGTTAAGGTTCACCCCTAACCGAACCGAAAAAGAAATCGGACGGTTCCAGTGGTTCAAATCGGAACCATTCGATTCCAACGGTTCTACGGTGGAACCATTTTAATTTTTTTAAAAAAAAACATTATTAAAAGTTTTAAAAAAAAAAAATCAGAACAGTTCGATTCGATTCCGGTTCCACATTTATGGAACCAGACCGGTGGCGGCCTCTAAATACAAATACTTGGGAAACAAATGGCAGACTTCCTTCACAACTTTCATTTCCGATGCCAAATCTACCCATTTCACCTAATAAATCTTTTATAAATTGAGAAAATTAGGGATGCCAATCGGGTGAGAGATGAGGGAATTGACATCCTTGTACCCATCTCCGATAATATTCAAATGTCTTCGTCCTCGTCCTCGTCTTCTCCCCATCCTCTCATAATTATTTGAGGGGATGAGATAAAGATCCCAATATAATAAAAGGGGATCCCCGAGAGGTCCTAAACCCCGAACAATAATTTTTTTTCTTAAGAATTTGTAATCATTGAAAAACTTATTAGTTGAACTATTATTTTATCCAAAAATCAAGCATACATATTTAAAAAATTGATAATATCTGTTGATGATGTTTTTTAGGCACTATGATATTTAAGGAGCACGACATGGGTAAAAGGGTAATTCCTTTCTCGGTCAAGATCATTAATGCCGACCCGACCACAACAGGTAGAGACCGAGCACTTGATGATAGGTGACCGACCACTTTGGTTCGAATGACCGAGCATTATCAAATCGGTAGCAGCATTCCCGATTCAAAGGACCATTATGACCGACCTCATGAAGACCGAGCATATGGCGAGACGTGCTCCAGAAGATAAGATACCATATTCTTACGGATAAGATGACAAGTTATCCTACTTTCATGGGGTAAACTGGTGAGTCAGAGTCCTAGTAGGATAAAGAAAGTAAATGTAGTTTTTATTAGGAATCTTTATGGGAAAATAGAATAGTTTTGACTAGGAATCCTTATGGGAAAATGGAATAGTTTCAACTATGAAATTCTTGTAGGAGAAGGAATCTGATTTCTACACTATTATAAATAGAAGGGTAGAGTGTGCATAAGGGTAACAAGTTGAGAGCATTGAGAGTGGATATCAGAATCAAGAACAGGATCACTACGACCAAGCTTGTAAACACGAGAGATATCAAAGAAGCGTATCTCAGTAATAAAAGTATCATCCGTTTTATGCCCGTGGACGTAGGTTGGATCCGATCCGCCGAACCACGTTAAATCTCTTAGTCGATTGGTGCATTTATCTATCTTTTGCTAAATTTGCTTTTGGTCCCTCATAACCAACCAAATTCACTATTGAGGGAAGATTGTCTCGGGAGTGATATTCTCATATTGCCCCTGAGACCAAAATCAGCCGTCAACAATATCTATTACACAAATCACATTTTACATGAAAAATTGAAATTCATATTTTTTTCTTTTCTTTTCTTTTTATTTGGTCTGTAACTTAATAAAATGATGATTCACTCATTAGAAATTTATTATATATATATAATTTATATAATTTTATAAATATTAAGAGATTTTTTATTTACATCTATAAAATATAAATTCGAATATATTTATAAATTAAAACTTAAATGAGGAGGGGATGAGTACTTTACCTAATTCCCGCCCCTTCTCCAAATAAAAAATAAGAATTAAATTTTTTCCGTCCCCATCCCTAAAGTTATTTTTTTTTAATTTTTCATTTTCGACCTATTGTGAGAGAGATGACATATACACCCGAAACATGATATACTATCTCGTCTCTGAGGCCCAGTCCATTCGAAGATTTCTGTCATCCCTGAAAAAAATAGTCACTATTCTTACAAAAACATAAATACAAAACACCAAACACATGATTGGTTGGAAATCTACTATTATAAATAGGTGGATCCACCACATGTCAAAAGATTTGGTTAGCAAAATTAAACATAAATAAAATCAGACAGGCAAAATAAGAAAACAAAAACAGGGGAATGGATTTTCAGAAAATGATAAATTACTTATTACACGGTTAATCTTTTGATTTTATTTTATTTTTAAAAAAAAAAATCATTCAATTTTTAAATAATTGTGTTGTATTTCTTATCTATGTAATTACCATGTGGCCAAATAAATTAGGAGGGGAAATATACACGTTGGTAAGAGTCATTGAACTAAAGAAACTAACAATTGCATCAGCAAGATGTGGAAAAAGATTCAATCAATGGTCAAAGGATAATGCCCGGATGATCATTATTCAAAGACAAACCCCCTCATCACCATATTTAACGATTCACACATTGCAATTATTATTATTATTTGGAGGGGACATAGGTTTTCCGTTTTGGGCTTCCATGTGTTCACTGATGATGTTCCCAATGGACGTGGCTTGATGATGTATAATTTAGGATTTCATCTTGAGGTTCTGGGTTCGAATCCAAAAAGTACGTTTTTTATAAGAGTCTGAGACAACTGGAGTTTTTACTTGCTCCGCTTAAACCCGAAAAAAATGATTTGACGACGGGATTTCTGACGATTCCCAAAAAAAAAAGTGTTCACTGGTGATTTTTTCTGAGAAAGCTTCATTGTATTGAAGGTGTGATTCACCCTCATACCATGAAGTTACATGAATTATGTGTATTAAGATTTCAATTTCACTGTTTTAAAAAATAAATCCGTTCAAGACATTTGAAAACCCAAAAACACTTTTTCAAGGGATTCATATCCCATTCATTATTATCATAATAATGATATAGAAACAGATAAATTACACAATCTAACTACATATGCATTAAAGCAACGTTACTTTAATTAAAGTAACGTTACTTTGATAACATCTATGGTTGGATCTGTCCATAAAATAATACAGACATCAAGCAACATTACTTTAATATATTTGTGATTAGATATGTATAATTTATTTGTATATGTATCATTTTTATTATTATCACTAGTTATCTTTTGCCAGCCTAAAATATTATTGTCATATATATGATAAAAAAAAGTCTCAAAAAAACTAGAATTTTACATGTTCTGTTTAATTTCGGATTAGGTATGTTGACGGTAGGGTTTTTAACATATCCAAAAAAGTGGCATAATAGAAATAAAAGGCAACAAGGAGGGTAGACTCATTACGAATCTTTATAAACTAACGTCTGACAGTCGCAGCTAGACCCAGCCAAGGTTTCGGTTTCGATTCCGGAACCGAAACTGGAACCTGACCGGTTCGGTTAGGGTTCCTGCCCTAACCGAACCGATTGGAACCGTTGGAACCTTTGTTCCAACTGGAACCGGTTGGAAACCTAGGGTTCCAAACCCCCCCCCCCCATATGAGTCATTTTTCATTATTTCAACACACCAATTTCTCAATTCTCAATTCTCTCAATTTCTATAATTCTCTCATTCTCAATTCTCTAATTCTTTAAAATTTCTTAAACAACAAATGACAAGCTCATCTGAGAACACAATGTCAAAGGTGCCAACTCAAGAGAGCGGCCCTAATATCGGTTCACGTAGAAGAGAAGTTAAGTCTTGTTCCTCGGATGTTTTCAAAACTCATTTTCATTTAGACGATACTGATAAAGGTTCAAGAGAAGTATGCAACCATTGTGGGGTTTCTTACAAATTTTCTGGTGGATACGGCAATATGATCAAGCACCTGAAAAGACATCATGCGGTTGAACTTGGACTTGATACTACGCAAACTCAAATGGTCAGGTACGCATCATCTAGTAGAGGTACGAGTGCTTTAGATTTATTTAAATATTTTGATGCTAAAAATAGAGAAGAATTTGCTAAATTAACTTGTATAACACATATTTCTTTACGTTTTTGTGAATAAATTACTTTTACTAATTATGTTCAAAATGCTTTAAATCCTGATGCATGTAGAATGACTAGAAATACAACAAAACGTCAAAATTTTAAATTATACAAATATGGTAAAATTATTTTAAATGAAACATTTAGAGATATTAAATGGCGTCTATCTATTTGTTTTGATATTTGGAGTGATCATTGGCGAACACACTCATACATGAGTGTGACTTGTTATTGGATTGATGCATCATGAAACATGCAAAAACGCCTTATTGCATTTAGAGTTTTTGATGAACAACATACTGCACAAAATATTTATAGAATGATGAAAGTAATTTTTTATGAATATGGTTTATTAGGTAAAATTTTAATAGTTGGATTTGATAATGCATCTGTAAAAACTGCATCAATCACTGATTTAATAGAAATATGCGAACCAAATTTAAGGGGTCGTTTTTTCATGATCGTTGCACATGTCATGTCCTTAATTTATGTGTTTAAAATGGTTTGGAACCAACATCAAAATGTGTTCAAAATTATTTATCTACAAATTTTGAGTTTTCAACTGAAAGTTTAGTTAGTAAAAATTTTCAAATCCTTGAATGGTGAAACCGACATCAAAATGTATATCATGTATTATCAATTATTGCTAAAGAGATATTGGGAACACTTGTTTCCACCGTTGCGGTTGAGCAAGCCTTTAGCATGAGGGGTAATATATTGGAAGTCAGACGGTCTTCATTACATCCAAGCACTCTAGAAGCAACAACATGTGTGAATGATTGGACCCGAGCTGATATGAGGAAACAAGAAGATGCCCATGATGAATTTGAAGACTTGTTCGATAATGTATCTGCAAGTGCAAGCGGAACCGGAGCTGAAGTATCAACAGGCACTCATGATGATTGATAATTAAACAATTGTAAAATTACAATGGGAAATATCTTTAAAATGTAATGGAACTACGTGAGATTTGATTCCTCTCACTCCTGGAAGATACGTAGGCAACTTAAGTTTTTAAACATTTAAGTTCAAGCTCTTTAATTTAATAAATTTTTATATTATTTTTTTAGATATGAATTTTATTTGTAATTTAATGTAATCATGTAATGTAAGTTTATTATATAAATTCAAATTCATAATTTTAAATTACATTAATTTACCAATCTCAATTTTTTATTTTCAATAAAGCAAAAAAAAAAAAAAAAAAAACCGAATCGAACCGGAATCGGAACCGAACGGTTCGGTTCCGGTTCCGGTTCCACATTTAGTGTGGAACTAGAACCGGAACTGGAACCAGACCGGAATTAACCGGTTTGATTCCGGTTTCACACTCGTGGAACAGGAACCGGACCGGAATTAACCAATTCGATTCTGGTTTCACACTCGTGGAACCGGGAACCGTCCGGTTCAGAACCGAACCGCCAGCCGGGTCTAGTCGCAGCTACATAGCGACAATATTTTATACATATACCTTCACTTCACTGTCTTCGCATTGTCATCACCATTGCATTTAGTATAGGCAGCTATATTCTTGATGACATAAGATCAAAGTTGAAACCAGAGACGTTAGAAGCTCAAACGTGTCTTGACGATTGAAGTAGGGCGGAACGTCGTGAACAAGAAAATCAGCAGAAAACTTTTTGAAGATTTGTGTGATAACACGGACCAACTGGAGTCGAAGGCTTAGGAACCGGACCGCCTTCCTCGGATGACAATGAATAAAATATTAATGAGGTAAATTATTTAAAAATATGTAATAGAACTATGTGAGTGTTGATTCCTCTACGCCCCAAGATGATACGTTGCCGGATTATTTAAGTGCAAACTATTTTTTTTAAATAATAATTAATTATCAATGTCTATTTTTAGTCTTACTCTTTAGTAAATATTTAATTTTTTTTTTATCATTTTTATAACAATTTAAATTAATTTATTTACTCTTTAGTAAATATTTAATTTTTTTTATCATTTTTATAACAATTTAAATTAATTTATTTACTCTTTAGTAAATTTTTAATTTTTTATTATTTTTATAATATTTTTATTTTATTTATTAAAAAAACGATTTCAAACCTTAAACTGAACCGTACGGTTCGGCTGGTTTAATATTCGATTGCGGTCCGGCTTTGGCCAAAATCACAACCGAACAGTAGACCGAACCGTTGATCTACAATTCAGTTATGGTTTGGCCAATGCCGAATCACCAACCGCACGATTCGATTACGATTTTGAACCGTAACTAAACCGTGTCCATGCCTACTTAAACCATGAAGTTACATGAATTATGTGTAAGATTTCACTTTCACTCTAATATAAGGAGGTTTTTTAAATAAATAAATCTGTTCAAGACATTTGAAAACCCAAAACAGAGAATTGAAACTTGTTCAAAGGATTCCTATCTCATTCATTATTATCATAATAATAATACAGACACAAATAAATTATGCAGATACAGTCACATATGCATTAAAATTACGTTACTTTAATAATATTTGTGGCTGGATCTGTCCAAAAAAAATAATACAGATATAAAATAATATTATTTTAATATATTTGTGATTGAATCTGTGTAACTCATCTATATCCGTATCATTTTCATTCATTATTATTGTCATATACATGATCAGAAAAATTTTCAAAAAAATTAGAATTTTAAATGTTCTGTTTAAATTCGGATGAGATAATTTAACGATTGGATTTAACATATAAAAAAAATGGCATAATAGTAATAAAAGCCAATAAGGAGGGTAGACTCATTACGAAAGTTCCTTATAAACCAGTCAGAGCGACAGTATTTTATACATATATCTTCACTCCACTGTCTTCGCATTGCCATCGCCATTGCAATGGCATCTTTCTTCTTCACCGCTATTCTCGTAATAACATGCTCGTCACTCTCAGTAACAGCGGCAAAGCAAACCTACATAGTTCACATGAAACACCAAGCCAAGCCCTCATCTTTCTCCACCCACCACGATTGGTACGCTTCAAGCCTCGAATCTCTCTCATCCTCCTCAGATTCTCTTCTTTACACTTACAATACCGCCTACCATGGCTTCGCCGCCTCTCTCGACCCAGATCAAGCCGAGGCTCTCCGCCGATCCGACGCCGTCCTTGGCATCTACGAAGACACTCTCTACACTCTCCACACCACTCACTCTCCTCAGTTCCTCGGCATCGACACTAACTTCGGCTTGTCCGCGGGTTATAGCAAACTAGACCTCGACAAGGCCTCGTATGACGTCATTATTGGGGTTCTTGATACTGGGGTCTGGCCTGAGTCTAAGAGTTTCGCTGACTTGGCCATGCCTGAGGTTCCTTCCAAGTGGCGCGGCCAGTGCGAGGCCGGTCCTGATTTTAGTCCCAAGCTCTGTAATAGAAAGCTCGTTGGCGCTCGTTTCTTCTCTAAAGGCTACCGCATGGCTTCTGGTGGACGCTTTTTGAGGAAGCCAAAAGAGCCGGAGTCGCCTCGTGATTACGACGG
Source organism: Zanthoxylum bungeanum (assembly GCA_019454045.1). Lineage (NCBI taxonomy): Eukaryota > Viridiplantae > Streptophyta > Magnoliopsida > Sapindales > Rutaceae > Zanthoxylum > Zanthoxylum bungeanum. Next base: position 149,278 of record SKCR01000020.1, read on the forward strand.
ACACGGCACTCACACTGCCAGCACGGCCGCTGGATCACCCGTCGCCAATGCCAGTCTCTTCGGTTACGCCAGCGGCGTCGCCCGTGGAATGGCCTCTCACGCGCGTGTGGCGACCTACAAAGTTTGCTGGAAAACGGGATGTTTTGGATCCGACATTCTGGCGGGTATGGATCGGGCCATACAGGACGGCGTGGATGTCCTATCCATGTCCCTCGGTGGCGGATCCGCTCCGTATTACAGAGACACCATTGCTATGGGCGCGTTCGCAGCAATGGAGAAGGGTATTGTCGTCTCTTGCTCTGCTGGTAACAGTGGTCCCACTCAAGCCTCGCTTGCCAACGTGGCACCGTGGATCATGACCGTTGGTGCCGGTACTTTAGATCGCGACTTCCCGGCTTACGCTTTTCTCGGAAACAAAATCAAAGTCACCGGTGTCTCACTTTACAGTGGAAACGGAATGGGAAATAAACCGGTCGGTTTGGTTTACAACAAAGGCACAAACAGTTCGTCTTCGTCCAATCTGTGTCTGCCCGGTTCACTCCGACCGGAACTCGTACGTGGGAAAGTAGTTATTTGTGATAGAGGGATTGACGCACGTGTGGAGAAAGGAGCTGTCGTACGCGATGCGGGTGGCGTTGGGATGATACTCGCGAACACAGCAGCCAGCGGTGAGGAATTGGTGGCTGACAGTCACCTGTTACCGGCGGTGGCAGTTGGGAAGAAAATGGGTGATGTAATCAGGAAGTATGCAAAGTCTGATTTAAATCCAACGGCTCTTCTTACATTTGGTGGGACCGTGCTGAACGTGCGGCCCTCACCGGTCGTGGCGGCGTTTAGTTCTCGTGGGCCGAACATGGTGACTCCGCAGATCTTGAAGCCGGATATAATTGGGCCTGGAGTTAACATCTTGGCCGCGTGGACCGAGGCTAGTGGGCCCACTGAGTTGGAGAAAGACTCAAGGAGAACAAAATTCAATATTTTGTCAGGTATTGGAAATTCTAACTTGCCTCAAACGGCTATCTTCTTTTTCTAATGATTTTGAATTTCATACGTATCATTAGGTTTTGCATGTTCTTTTTCTTGATTTGACTTATGCTTGCTAATTTACCCCAATTAACTAGATGGGGATATTGAAGTTGAAATAGGGTCATTAAATTTGATACCATCAAGCTTAAGTTCAATCGCTCTTCTGAACAATCAAAGATGACAAACATGTCAAGTAAATTAGGGGTTGCAGAAAAATACATTGGAAGTCATTGAATTTAAAATTTAATACCAATAAACTTTGAAACTAATATTAGAAGTGTCCGTACATTAGCAAAACCCTTGTTTTCAAAATTGTTAAAAGGTCACGTTAACGATTGTCGTAAGAACACTCATTAATGATCTATTTTATGAAAGTTTTCACATCATTTTTATGAGAAATAAAAAATTATCAAAATATTAATTAATTTTTATTTTTTCCTTAAATTCTTAATAAGTACCCTTAAAACAGTCATTAACATTTTCCATTATTAAAAGCATTTTTTGGATTTGATATTATGGTGATAATGTGGTGGCAAAAGCAATTATGAGGATTCTCTCCACTCCACCGCATAGCAATTTTAAAGGTTAAATGTATGCAAATATAATAATATCATTGTGACCTAGTGAAGAAAAGCTGTATGCCACTTCCCTTTCACATAGTGGAATTAATAGTGGTGTTAAAACAAACACCCACCTCTATTTATTTAATAATAGGATTAGCTGTTTGGAATGTGATTAAGAGCCTCTAATAAAACACAATCTAAATCTAATTATGTTGTTTTTATATCATTGCCATGTTGCAGTAATAAAAATTTGGTGAAATTTAACAAATAAATTTGAAATTGTGGTGAAAATATAGGTACATCAATGTCATGCCCACATCTCAGTGGGGTAGCTGCTTTGCTAAAAGCAGCCCACCCAGGGTGGAGCCCAAGTGCTATCAAATCTGCTCTTATGACCACATCTTATGTTACCGACAGCACCAAATCTCCTCTCCGCGACGCTGATGGTGGGCTTTCAAGCCCATTTGCTCACGGTTCGGGCCACGTTGACCCACAGAAAGCCATCTCTCCGGGCCTCGTATACGATGTTTCACCGGACGACTACGTAGCATTCTTGTGCTCTTTGGGCTACACTATTGAACATGTACAAGCCATTGTCAAGAGACCCAATTTTACCTGTTCGAGAAAATTGAACGACCCGGGTGAACTTAACTACCCATCGTTCTCGGTTTTGTTCGGGGACAAGAGGGTGGCCCGGTACACTCGGGAGTTGACGAATGTTGGGCCTGCAAGATCGTTTTACAATGTAACTGTTAATGGGCCTTCGACAGTTGCAATATCGGTGAGGCCCAAAATGCTTATGTTCAGGACGGTTGGTGAGAAGAAGAGATACACAGTCACGTTTGTTGCAAAGAAGAAGATGGGTGGTGGTGGTGGTTCTTCTGCATTTGGTTCAATTGTTTGGGGAAATTCTCAACATCAAGTTAGGAGCCCAGTTGCATTTTCATGGACACAGTTAATGGGCTAAATCTGGTTGGTGGATTTTATCATGGCAGTCCAGAATTTGGAGATGCCAATAGATTGGGGATTTCCTAGTTTTATATTTATTTTCAAAAATTATGCATTTTAGTCCAAATTTGGTAGCCCATATCCTCCTGCCTGGAATCGCAATAATTTTATGGAAAAAAACTGTAAGAAAAAGACAAGTCTCTCTCTGTAGTTGCAGTTTTATTTCTTTTTGCAGAAAATTTCAAAGATGGCCTGCCAATTCAATTATTCATTCACATCAAATAATTAATTAGTTGTAGGTCCACTGATTTGAATTATTAATATCGAAGGGTTACATCTTTAATATGATTCTATTTACGATGGGTTGTGCAATTATTAAAAGTTAATCTAGTATTGTCATTTCGTTCATAAAATTCTATTTAAGTTGAAAATTATTCCAAAAGTAGCAAAACAGATACTCCATATATATAGGTAAAATGGCATGTTGACAAAAGCTTCCTGATGAAGTTATCGTTTAACTGCTACAAAAATAGACAGCATGGATTACAAGTGCAACAGTTCTTTTTACAGCTGCAACAAAGACGTACCTTAGGGCATTTGGGACGACGCCATTTCCAATGGCAACATTTGGGACGACGCCATTTCCAATGGCAACAAGAGCAACTCAGGCAGGATGGAAACCGGAAATTGCAACAAGCTCTGCTGCACGAAAAATTTCTACAGCAGCGTGATCGGGGACAAGATCTTGGACAAAAGCAACACCAACACTTAGGCATTGAACAGCAGCAGGTACATGGAGGCATTGAACAGCAGGTACATGGATGGCAATTACATAGACTGCAGTCGCAAGCGTCACAGCAGCGCGGCAATTCTATATGAATTGAGCATTTAGAATGACAGCTACAGCAAATCCATGAAAGCCAAGAGAAATTGAAACAGGATGTTCCACTGCATAACAAAGGAAAAATATTACAGATCGCATTTTCTTGTATCGAATGATTTGTCCAATACAGAATACATGAATGACAATGGGGAAAATAAATGATACCAGAGCGACTTCCAAAAGCGACATGACCATTGATTCTTCCGACTTCTGCTTATAGAAGATAAACACAAGGATTTTTAATCTCCCTCCTAAAATTAGACAAAAGAAAAGATAAAAGGGCTGCTTTCTTACACAGGTATCAAAGGATCCGAGTTTGCCACCACAAAATCAGAAACCCTGAAAATTTTTAGTTTGACATATTACACCTCTGACGAAAATGCAAGAATAATTTACTTCCGCATGAAAAGAACTATAAATTAGAAGATTCGCAAAGCAATTGCACGACTTTAACATACTCTTTGCAGCATCTGGAAGCAGGATGAAGGCCTTCAACCGTTTCCAGTTCCTCCTGCTCATAGTAAAATTATTTAATGACATTTTGCTATTTCAAAAGTTACATCGAGAGGATGAATGTGAACAAACAATTAGCTTACAACAATTCTGTAGAGCAAGCCATCATATGAATGCTCCATTTTCTCGCTCATCTAGTTAGGCCAAAGTTCATATATTGAAAAGAATCGAGAAATGTTAAATTGGGGAAAAATCCACCAAGATTTGTCCATCCAGTGGTTATAATTCTAAAACATTTTGCACAGAGTTATTCAAACACTATGCCTGCATTCAATCACACAGGACAAATATTTCAAACGGAAGAAATTTCCCAAAAAAATCATTTTCTAAAATTTTCCCACCATCCAAACAGTGGAATCAATTAATGTGCTGCATCTCTATGATCCTGCAGATATCTAGCAAGAGTCCATCAGGTGGGAGGGAAACTTGAAGTTGCTAGTTAGTTGAATATATGCAGCCAGAGCCAGTACAAATGATTTCTTTCTACTTTTATGATAACTATCAACTAACAATTTAAAAATTCCCTGCCTTTATAAGTCCATTATCAGCTATTATTTCCCTATTCAGGGCAAAAGCTACCCATCCAAAAATGACAAAGTAAAAAAAAAAAAAAAAAAAACTTGAAATCATCATTGCAATTTCCATTTGCAAAATAATATCACCAGATACATAATATCCTTCTTTGAAATTTGAATGTTCAGTAATCACCAGAGTGCATGTAATTATTAGAAAAATAAAACCCACCTCAAGCAAACAAATTTCTCTCTCAAGCACCTGAACCTTGGTCAATTCCCGGCGCTTGCCATACAAATCCGGATACTGGGGCGGGGATTTGGGACACGGGGGCGGAAGCGAAGGCACTGAAGAAGATGACCCAGAATGAGCAGCCATTCACCGGAAACTTGAATTTTCCGGTCAACGGCACTGAAAAACGTTGAGTGTTGTGTTCAATGAACCACACACTCATTTAAAAAATTTAAGAAGAAGATGGGAACGCAACAAGATGAAGTAGTACTGGTACGGGTAAAAATAAAACATGTAGAGTTGCAGCAACACAGTAATGCGAAAACATTGTGGCAGTGGCAGTGCCAGAAACAGCAATAAGTGCTTCTGACAAAGATAATTACTGAGCCCAGGAAAAAATAAAAAAAAAGGATGGCTAGGCTCTGCAGAATCTGAAACAACAGCAGTGCTGTACTATTTGATTGGTTGTTTAATGAGAAATCAATAACATCTCATTTCAAGACTTTTATTAACGATTTATGATAATTACAAATTAAAGTTTATATTTCTCGTAATTCAGAATTAAAAAAAAAATTCAAAATCCATCTATTAAATTTTTTTAAAAATCATTAAAATATTTAGTAGGTTTTTTGCACAAAGTATTTGTCAGATGGTTCTATTGATGGACTCAAAGCCCGCTTAGTTGCCGAGGGTTACACTCAACTTCTTGATCTAGACTTTTACTAATTCTTTAATTAGATCAGGCCGGCGGTCCGGTTCGGTCCCGGTTCCATGAGTGTGAAACCGGAACCGGAACGGTTTGGGTTTCGGTTCCGGTTTCATTTGATTTTTTTTTTTTACTGTTTTAAAATTAAAAAATTGAGATTGGAAAAAAATTTAGTTTAAAATTATGAATTTGAATTTATATAATAAACTTACATAGTTACATTAAATTACAAATAAAATTCTTATCTAAAAAAATTAAAATTAAAATTATTAAATTAAAGAGCTTGAACTTAAATTTTTAAAAACTTAAGTTGCATACGTATCCTCCAGAGCTGAGATGAATCAAAGCTCACGTAGTTCCATTACATTTTAAAGATATTTCACCATTGTAATTTTACAATTATTTAATTATCAATCATCATTATCAGTGCATGTTGATCATTCAGCTCCAGTTCCGCTTGCACTTGCAGATGCATTGTCGAATAAGTCTTCAAATTCATCAGGGGCATCTTCTTGTTGCCTCAGATAAGCTCGGGTCCAATCATCCACACATATTGTTGCTTCTAGAGTGCTTGGATGTAATGAAGACCGTCTGACTTCCAATATATTGTCTCCCATGTTGAAGGTTTGCTCAACCGCAACGGTGGAAACAGGTGCTGCCAATATCTCTTTAGCAATAACTGATAATATATTATATACATTTTGATGTCGGTTCCACCATTCAAGGATTTGAAAATTTTTACTAACTAAAATTTCAGTTGAAAAATTGAAATTTGTAGATAAATAATTATCTAATTCCTGATTATTAGTCATTTTATCCTTATGTTTTTTATTTCGTTGTAGTAACCAACGATCACTTGCGCTAAGTCTTGATTGCATTACAGATTCGCTACTACTAGATTGTCCTACTAATTACAAGTTATATCTTCTAATATAATCATTAAATAACTATGTTAAATCAATTTTTATCTTAACTATTATTCTTGTAAGATCAATTTCATCAAATATTCCTAAATATTCATAATAAGCTTGTAAAACACTATTCAAAACTTCTAATTTAAATCTAGGATAAAAAACAGCAGTAATAAGATAAAGTAATTGAATGTCTCTAAAATAATGTAATCATTTTCGTTTCATAACTTTAATACCTTCAAACAAAACAATATCATTAGGATCATGACTTTCAACATACTCATCGAAAGTACCAACAATATTTAAACTTTCAATAATAAATAAATGTGTTGTAGGATAATAAACTCCGCTAAAAATATTTGTAGCATCATTAAAAACTTTTAAAATTTCTAAAATTTTATCACAAATTTCTCATTGACTAGGAAAAAGTATGATATGTTGAACATGTTGAGAAAAAAACTACATAATGTATCTTTGTATTGCAAAGCTTGACATAAAAGAAAATAAGTTGAATTCCAACGTGTTGGAACATCTCATGAAAATTTTATCGGTTTAATACCATTTAATTTACAAAATTTGGCCCATTCTCTCTTAACTTGATAATGTGACCAAATACAATTAAGTGCTTTCTTAATAGGATCAATGAAATGTGATAATTTTTCCAAACCATCTTGAACACATAAATTAAGGACATGACATGTGCAACGAACATGAAAAATCGACCCCCTAAATTTGGTTCGCATATTTCTATTAAATCAGTGATTGATGCAGTTTTTACAGATGCATTATCAAATTCAATTGTTAAAATTTTACCTAATAAACCATATTCATCAAAAACTACTTTCATCATTCTATAAATATTTTGTGCAGTATGTTGTTCATCAAAAACTCTAAATGCAATAAGTCGTTTTTGCATGTTCCATGATGCATCAATCCAATGACAAGTCACACCCATATATGAGTGTGTTCGCCAATGGTCACTCCAAATATCAAAACAAATAGAAATACGACCTTTAATATCTCTAAATGTTTCATTTAAAATAATTTTACTATCTTAGTATAATTTAAAATTTTGACGTTTTGTTGTATTTCGAGTCATTCTACAAGCAGCATGATTTAAAGCATTTTGAACGTAATTAGTAAAAGTAATTTTTTCACTAAAACTTAAAGAAAGATGTGTCATACAAGTTAATTTAGTAAATTCTTCTTTATTTTTAGCATCAGAATATTTAAATAAATCTAAAGAACACGTACCTCTACTAGATGATGCGTACCTGACCATTTGAGTTTGCGTCATATCAAGTCCAAGCTCAACGGCATGATGTCTTTCCAGGTGCTTGATCATATTATCGTATCCACCAGTAAATTTGTAAGAAACCCTACAATGGTTGCATACTCCTCTTGAAACTTCATTTACAGTATCGATTAAATGAAAATGAATTTTGAAAACAACCTAGAAACAAGACTTAACTTCTCTTCTCTGTGAACCGATATTAGGGTCGCTCTCTTGGGTTGGCACATTTGACATTGTGTTCTCAGATGAGCTTGCCATTTGTTGTTTAAAAATTTTAAAGAATGAGAGAATTGTAATTGTATATGAGAGAATTGAAAATGAGATAATTGTAGGAATTGAAAGAATTGAGAAATTAGGAAATTTGTGTGTTGAAATAATGAATAATGACCTCTATTTATACATTTTTAGAATATTTTGTGATGCCTAAAATGCCCCTAAAATTAGCCATTTTATTAATGTTATTAGGGAATTTGGGAAATAGCCGGTCAAATACGGTTCTGATTCCAGAACCGAAACCAGAATCGGTTGGAACCGAATTCGTCTGGTTCCAACCGGTTTGGTTTTGATTTGGAACCGAAACCTTGGCCGGGTTTATCTTCAATCATGTCATAAAGGCCTCAACAGTTTGAGTTGTCTTATCAAATAATTAGTCACTTCGACAACTCAATATCAAAAATCTCTTCCTCAAAGACATCCTCCAAGAAGAAGTGTATATGGACCAACCTCTAGGGTACGTAGATCCTAAAAAACCCACACATGTCTGTCACCTACGGCGTGTGATTTATGGTCTCAAGCAAGCCCTGAGGGCTTAGTTCCATCGTTTCAGCTCTTTCGTCTTGCAAATTAGGTTCTCCTACAGGATTGCCGACTCTTCGCCTTTGTCTACTCTCGGCTCGGTGGCATCATTTATCTGTTGCTATATGTCGATGATATCATCATCACTTGCAACAATAACGCCATTCTGAATGATTTTCTTACATCATTGTACAAGGAATTTGCCACTAAAGACGTGGGTTCCATCAATTACTTACTCGGGTTAAAGGCTCGACGGACATCTACTGGTCTATTACTCTCTCAAGTCAAATATGCCCGAGAAATCCAAACTGCAAGCCTATAACTTCTCCAATGAAAGTCTATCATCAACTCTCCAATGATGGTCCTCTATTCCCCGATCCATCTCATTATCGATTTCTAGTGGTAGCATTACAATATCTTACAATCACGAGACCGGACATTGCTCATTCTGTAAATGTCGTCAGTCAATTTATACAGACGACTACTATACTTCATTACCAAGTTGTCAAACGCATTCTCCGATACGTCAATGGAACCATCCTTTATGGCATGTTCTTCACACCATCATCCAACACCAACCTCGTCTCATACTCATATGCCGACTGGCCTGGGTGTCCAGACACTCGTCGATCCACCTCTGGCTATGCCTTCTACCTTGGTGCTAATCTTATATCCTAGAGGGCTAAGAAGCAATCGACGATTTCCTGATCTAGTTGTTAATCGAAATATCGTGCCTTAGCTCACACTGCTGCTGAAGTCAGATGGCTGACCTTTCTCTTACACGATCTTCAGGTACCGCAGGCCACATCACCTCTAATACTCTGCGATAACATAAGTACTATTTTCTTTGGCCTAATTTTTCATACTCGATCAAAGCACATTGACTGGACTACCATTTTGTTGGGTGTGCAAACAAAGTCTCAAAGTCCCACATTGGTTAGAATTGGGGAAGATCATTGGCATATAAAGATGGGCATGTATCTTCATTGGTATGAAGCCTTTTGGGTATAGCCCAAGAGCAAATCCATTAGGGCTTAGGCTCAAAGTGGACAATATCATACCAATGTGGAGATAAGTGTTGTCCTAGGTTCCTTATAAGTGGTATCAGAGCCATGCCACGAATTAGCCATGTGGATGAATCCTCAGAATACAGAACAAAAGGTGGTGAGCCTCGATCGTGATCCATGAATGTGCTCGGTTAGATAGGCGGTGTTCTCCGGTCTTCATGGACGTGTCCTAATCCCAACACGGTGAAGATGAGTTGGCCAGGGCTAGAGTGAACGAATGGATGATCATTTCAGGGGAGGCTCGGTGGTCTTTTGTTCGAGTGGAGGATTGTTGGGTGTGCAAACAAAGTCCCACATTGGTTAGAAATGGGGAAGATCATGTGCATATAAGGATGGACATGTATATTCATTGGTATGAGGCCTTTTGGGTATAGCCCAAGAGCAAATCCATGAGGGCTTAGGCCCAAAGTGGACAATATCATACCAATGTGGAGATAAGTGATGTCTTAGGTTCCTTATAAGTGATACAAATCTCTCACTTGCACTATAGCCAACTAGTATGAATCTGGACACCACACTCATGGGTGTGTCTATCATGCTTTTATTGAGTCAGCCATTTAGTCAGAGAATCTGCAAGATTATCTTCTGTGGGTATTTTCTTTATAATAACTTCTTTTCTCTCAATAATCTCCCTGATGAGATGAAATCGCCTGAGTACATGCTTGGATTTCTGGTGGGACCTTGGTTCTTTTGATTGAGCAATGGCGCCCGTGTTGTCACAGTACATCGTGACTCCATTCTTTATCGCGGGAAGCACTTCCAGCTCCGTGATGAACTTCTTTATCCAGACTGCTTCTTTAGCTGCCTTAGATGCTGCAATATACTCGGTTTCAGTGGTGGAGTCCGCTGTAGTTGACTGCTTTAAGCTTTTCCAAATGACAGCTCCGTCATTCAAAGTAAACAAATATCATGTTTGTGATCTGTTGTCATCCCTATCGGTCTGAAAGCTCGCATCATAGTAACCAATGACTTTCATCTCAAAACAATCTCCATATGTAAAAAACACATCCTTAGTTCTTCTCAGATACTTTAGGATTGTTTTGACAGCTGCCCAGTGTTGCTCACCAGGATTTTCCTGATACCTGCTCGTTATTTTAAGAGAATAAGAGACATCAGGTCTTGTACATAGCATGGCGTACATGATCGATCATATTGCTGAAGCATAAATGATCCTACTCATACGCTCTCTATCTGAATGAGTATGTGGACATTGCTCCTTAGATAATTTGATTCCATGACAAGTAGGTAAATTACCTCTTTTGGAATCTTCCATTTTGAATCTTTTCAAAACTTTATCTATGTACGTAGATTGAGAAAGTCCTAACAACCTCTTAGATCTATTACGGTAGATCTTAATACTGAGGATGTGGGCTGCTTCTCCCAAATCTTTCATGGATAAATTCTGAGATAACCATTGTTTGGTGGCTTGCATCATGGGAATATCATTCCCGATGATTAATATGTCATCGACATATAATACAAGAAACATAACAGCACTCCCACTACTTTTCCTGTAAATACAAGGCTCGTCTATATTTTTGATGAAGTCAAATTATTTGATTGTCTCATCAAATCGTATATTCCAACTTATGGAGGCTTGCTTGAGTCCATAAATGGATCGTTTAAGCTTGCATACTTTATTATGATCATCCTTAGATGCAAACCCCTCAGGTTGTGTCATATAGACTTCCTCTACGAGGTTCCCATTAAGGAAAGTTGTTTTGACATTCATCTGCCAAATCTCATAATCAAAGTGTGCAGCTAGTGCCAGTAAAATTCGAATGGACTTTATCATTGCAACATGCGAGAAGGTTTCGTTATAGTCAATTCCTTGGATTTGTCTATAACCTTTCGCCACCAACATAGCCTTATAGATTTGGATGTTGCCTTCTGCATCAGTTTTACGCTTGTAAATCCACTTGCAGCCCATGGGTTTTATCCCTGCAGGTGCATCCACCAAGTCCCAGACTTGATTCTGATACATAGAGTCTATTTCGGATTTCATGGCCTCAAGCCACTTGACTGAATCAATGTCACACATTGCTTCGTCATAACTGGTGGGATCGTCATTATCAATGACCTGATCATGTTCCTTATCAATATAGAAACCATATCTTTTAGGCTCATATCTTTCCCTACCAGACCATCTAAGTTCATAACCTTGTGGTTGTTCCGTCGCTGCCCTTTTAAGGGGCCTGGAGTTTAGTTCTATGTTAGTTTGTTCTTCTCGTACCTCATCGAGGTCAAGTCTACTCCCACTATATTTCTTGAGAATGAATTCATTCTCTAGAAATTTAACATTTTGTGAGACAAATGTTCTTTGTTCATTTGGGACGTAGAACACGTATGCTCTTGAGTTCAAGGCATATCCTAGAAACTTACATTTAACTGCCCTATCATCCAATTTGTTAGTTTGTGTGAGCTTAACATATGTGTCATATCCCCAAACTCTTAGATAACTAAGACTAGGACGTTTCCCAGACCATAACTCATATGGTGTTTGACTAACAGTCTTGGAAGGAACTTGGTTTAGTAATAGTGTTGCAGTTTCTAAAGCAAGACCCCAAAATGAAATAGGTAGATCCGTGTCTGGCATCATTGTTCGGACCATATCTAATAATGTCCGATTTCTCCTTTCGGAGACCCCATTATGCTGTGGAGTTCCCGGAGGAGTCCACTGGGAAACAATGCCATTTTCTCTCAAGTAATCTTGAAATACGTCTATTAAGCTGGTTTTCTACTTCATCTTTGAAGTCCTTGAATTTCTCAAAGGCTTCAGATTTGTACCGCATAAGGTACACATACCAATATGAAGACAGCCAAAAGACCGAAACCAAGGCGCCGAGGCCCCACCTAATCGCGCCGCGGCGTCAGACGTGATCATACACAAACCCGTGAACAAAGCGCTGTGGCGCCAACTTGTTCAAGCCGCGGCGCTGCGGGAGTACATACGCACGCGCGTTCCAGATTTGATTTTTTAGGGTTTTTTCTAAGATACCCAATGACTCTTAGCATTTACTATAAATACATTAGTTCGTCCAAGACTTAAGAAGGAGGCTAATACACAACACAAAACACAGAAATATATATTTTTAGAGATCCAAGGAGAAGGATTGAAGGGCGACAATAGGAGACGAAGGCGGTGACGTCCAAAGAGGAAGAGATTCAATTCGGGTTTTATCATCTTATTTCTTTCTTAGAACTCTAATGATTTCCATTAGATTCATGACTTGTTTATCATTGTTTTTATCTTTTGTCATGAACTAAACTCCTTAATTCTGGATAATGATGTAATCGATGCTTTAACCTTTGTTTTAATTGTTAATTTTGTTATGAAGTTTTATTGATTTATTTATATTCTTTTGAGTTCAATGCCTTGTGTTTGCTGGCCTCAAATATGATGATACATGTTTGAAATCTATCACTCGAGAGATGAGATTTTGAATAGATCTAGAGAATATGACCTATGATTTTATAGAGTTCGAGAGAATCTGTAGTTCCTTTGAAGTCGTTAATATAGAATCACAAAGCGTAAAGAGTTATTAACTATTGGATTTTTATAGAGATATCAAAGTCTATAGTTGATAATATTTTCACTCGGCACTCGAGAGAGGGAGTGGATATTTTAGGAGTCTTGACTTATAAACAATATAACTGAACAATGATTAATTGGCATGACAAATACATATGTGACAGCTAGGTGAAATCAGGATCTAGAATCTCTATCGTATTAGTTCCTCCTATCAAATTATTTTTATATTTATTTTTTTATTAAAATCTTTATTATTTGTTTTCTAAATAAAGTTAGGATTATCAATTGTAGTATTTAGTGCGAGTTAATGCAATCTCTGTGGGTTCGACACTCTTTCACTGATTTATACTAAAACTTAACACCGTACACTTGCGGTACGATATAAAATATCACAACAAGTTTTTAGCGCAGTTGCCTTGGATTGTTTATTTAATTCACATTATTAATACTACCAAGTAATTTTAGCTTTAATTTAGATTTTTATTTTTATTTTTAGTTTATTTTTGTTTTGTATTTATTTTTTGTTTATTGATATTTTTTTCCTTTTGGTACTTCAGTGAATGCGAAAGTCCACAAGTCTCGACTCGCTCTTGTTTGATCCTGAAATAGAAAGAACAGCGAGGAGACTAAGGAAAGAAAGGAAAATTGAACAAGAAGCAATGGCAGCTGAAAACAGAGAAAACAACCCACGTCAGGTGGCGATCAGAGATCACTTCAAACATGTCATTGATGATACATATTCTGGGATTGCCCATCAACCAATCAACGCTAATAATTTTGAGCTAAAACCTGCATTGATCAACATGGTACAAAGAAATCAGTTTGGGGGTGCAGCTGTAGAGGATCCTGACTTACACTTAAGGATGTTCCTGGAGATCGCAAATACTATAAAGATGAATGTCGTTAGTAAAGAGCCATCAGGCTACGCTTATTCTCATTCTCTTTACGGGATAAGAGTGTGATTGGCTTCAATCAATACAGATAGGGAGTATCATGACATGGCAGGATATGACCATAAAATTTCTTGAGAGGTTCTTTCCACCAGCTAAATCAGCTCAACTGAGGGCAGAAATTAGTATATTTAAGCAGTTAGAGACTGAGACTCTATATGAAGGGTGGGAGCGCTTTAAGGATCTATTACGAAGATGCCCATAACATGATTATGCAGATTGGGTCCAGATTCAGTTGTTCTATAATGAGCTGAATGGTTCGAATAAGACTGTGGTTGATGCAGCAGTTGAGGGAGCTCTATTTAAGAAATCAGCTGAGGACGCCTATAGTTTGTTAGAAGAAATAGTCATTAACCATTTTCAATGGCCAAGTGAACATGTTATGGTGACCAAAGTGGCAGAAATATATGAAGTAGACCCTCTTGTGGCACTTACAGCTCAGATTTCCATCTTATCTACTCAAGTAGCAACCTTGACAAATCCACGACTACCATATATTGAATCAGTGGCAACTACAAATATGCGGTTATTGGAAGGAAACCAGAACTTTGAGCAAGTCCAATATGTGAACAATCGGAACTTCAACAGCTATAGAGGAAATCATGTGCCTAATCGCTATCATCTAAACTTGTCATATGCTAACACAGAGAATACCTTGTAGCCTTCATCTGGTTTTGACTATTAAAGCGCTGAGCAGAAATCTTCCTTAGAAGATTTCATGAGCGCGTTTGTTGCTAATACTTCAGCGAGGTTTGAGAAGAATGAGTCAAGGCTAGACAATATAGAGACACACATGGAAAATATCGAGGCAACAATGAAATCCTTAGAAACACAGATTGGGCAGATTACTTCCACCATGACCAAGCAGTAGTAAAAGGTATTTGGATAAACCGCCACAGCTGCCAAGCTATCTTTTTCATGTCAAACCATCCAGTTAATACAAAAGAAGAAGTTACCATGACCACCATTTGGGTGGTTGCGTCTGGCTGAAGACGTTAAACTTAGCGCTAGCGGGGAGGCAACCTTTACAATTATTTTATTATTATCCTCTTTATTTCTAATTTTTATTTTATTGTGTGCTATTTATTTATTTATTCGTTTTGCATGTTATTTATGCAGGTAGCACGAACACACAAAGCCCGCACAATCAAATTCTAACCAGCAAGAGCCTGATCAACTCCATGCAGTGTTGTTCCTCACTATTGTTCTTTATATCTATCTTACATTGAGGACAATGCAAGTTTTAAGTTTGAGGGTGTGTGCATGTTGTTTACTTGTTTTTTATTTGTTTATGAAAAAAAATATTTCTTGTTTTTTTAGTCCTATATAGTAAAGCATAAATCATGTGATGATATTGTTTGTTTATGAGTGAAATTTTAGAAACGATAAGTGCCCAATTTACTTTTATCTGATGCCTTGAGTAATTGATCTATGTTTGACTCGTAAGCACTCAATTATAGGTTTTTAGCAGTGAAAACTTAGGTAGTTGATAATGTGACTAGTTGAAGAAATTGCATGTCGATGAATGACTGTTTGCTTAGATGTCTATCTTGATTTCCTAGTGTTATGATGTATGGTATGGATAAAAATTAAGAAAAAAGTCTCTAAAGAAAGAAAATAAACCACCTATAACCGATAAGCGTGAAGCTACCCATGGGCGAGTATTAGGATCACCATGAGGAGAAATGCTACCTTAAATGGTAGGTGTGTTGAAAAAATAGAAAAAAAAAGTGCAAAAAAAGAAGTACAAAGAAACAAGAAAAAAAAGCATATCATACTGAGCACAAAATAAAGCAATTACAAAGCTTAATTGAGATATCTAAGTTGGTTTGACCCATCGATCTCAATTTTTAAACGAAATCATTGAGTTGGCTTACTTAGGATCAAGCTGTGACCAAACCTTTACACACACACACACACCGTGAGTTTGGCTTAGATGATTTACTCAAGAATTTGGATTTGAATCGCATTGCGTACTTTGAAGGTTCTCTCATTTCATTGATAAGCACTCTTTGAGGATAATTTTATGCATAACTATCAGGATTATTTTATTTTATTTACTATTATTTTTATATTTTGCATGATTGTGTGAATGACGTTTGTGGGTGTCGTCACTGTAAGCCCTCACGAGACTATAACTCGTCCACTAGGATCACCTAGGGGTTTAAAGGTTTGTTGCATACGCTAAATGCAATCGTGATCCCTACGAAAGTGGCTTAGTTAATTTAGTAATTTTTATTTGTTAAATTGAATTTAGTTTTTATTTTTATCTTTTGCTCAGGACTAGCAAAATCTTAAGTTTGGGGGTGTTTGATAAGTGGTTTATACCCACTTATTATGGCATTATTAGCCTATTATTTTGTTATGTTTCGTGTCATTTAATGTCATTTATAGTTTATTTTATGTTTTATTTGTATGAGCATTAATACATGGATCTTGGGACATTTGCACGTGTTTTGGGAACTTTCGGAAGCATTGGATACGTACGGGAGCACAGGAAACAGAACGCATGAACACTGGAAGCATGATTATGCACATCAAGTGAAGAAACCTTCACTGGCGCTGAGACGCCAAAGTCCATGCGTCGTGGCGCCTACAAGCACAAGCGGCCCATACAAAAATCCTGAGACCAAAGCGTTGTGGCGCCATATGAAGACAACCAAAAGACCGAGACCAAGGCGCCGAGGCCCCACCTAATCGCGCCGCACCGCCAGACGTGATCATACACAAACCCGTGAACAAGGCGTTGTGGCCCCAACTTGTTCGAGCCGTGGCGCTGCGGGAGTACATACACACGCGCGTTCCAGATTTGATTTTTTAGGGTTTTTTCTAAGATACCCAATGACTCTTAGCCTTTACTATAAATACATTAGTTCGTCCAAGACTTAAGAATAAGGCTAATACACAGCACAAAACACAGAAACACATATTTTTAGAGATCCAAGGAGAAGGATTGAAGAGCGACAAGAGGAGACGAATACGGTGACGTCCGAAGAGGAAGAGATTCAATTCGGGTTTTATCATCTTATTTCTTTCTTAGAACTCTAATGATTTCCATTAGATTCATGACGTGTTTATCATTGTTTTTATCTTTTGTCATGAACTAAACTCCTTAATTCTAGAGAATGATATAATCGATACTTGAACCATTGTTTTAATTGTTAATTTTGTTATGAAATTTTATTGATTTATTTATATTCTTTTGAGTTTAATGTCTTGTGTTTGCTGGCCTCAAATATGATGATACATGTTTGAAATCTATCACTCGAGAGAGGGAATTTTGAATAGATCTAGAGAATATGACCTAGGATTTTATAGAGTTCGAGAGAATCTGTAGTTCCTTTGAAGTCGTTAATATAGAATCACAAAGCGTAAAGAGTTGTTAACTATTGGATTTTTATAGAGATATCGAAGTCTATAGTTGATGATATTTTCACTCGGCACTCGAGAGAGGGAATGTATATTTTAGGAGTCTTGACTTATAAACAATATAACTGAACAATGATTAATTGGCATGACAAATACATAGGCGACAGCTAGGTGAAATCAGGATCTAGAATCTCTATCGTATTAGTTCCTCATATCAAATTATTTATTTATTTATTAAAATCTTTATTATTTGTTTTCTAAATAAAGTTAGGATTATCAATTGTAGTATTTAGTGCGAGTTAACGCAATTCCTGTAGGTTCGACACTCTTTCACAGATTTATGCTAAAACTTGACACTGTACACTTGCGGTACGATATAAAATATCACAACAACAACGCAGTGCTCTCGGGATTTTAGCTTGATCTTATTTTTATTTTTATTTATTTTTTAAAATTTTAAAAACCATAAACACCTTTTATATATATATAAATGTGTGTGTGTGTGTGTTTCCTTGAATCAAAATAGAATCTCACAATGAAATGACTCATGAACAATTGTAGGTCACACCCAAATGTGGTCGAATGATTCTAGAATGGTAGTCATAACTCCAAGCTATCAACTATAGTTCCAAACTCTTATTTTATGTCTATGTCCAACATTAATATTTTAACCAATCACAAGAAAATTTTGTTTATACTTCCAAAGCATTCATACACAATTAATTAGCCTGATTTCAACATCAAACTATGTTATTATGTATCCAATACATAATCCATCACTATATGTCTCACTAATGATAACTCATTAATGAAAACATAGCTTTAGAGATGATCAAACTTACATAGCAAGCTTGATTCCAAGATCCAATCTTTTTTTCCTTGTTGAAATGTTGTGGAGAACTTACAAAGCTACAAGTTTGGTTTCAAGATCCAATCTTCTTCTGCTAGTTGTTATAGAGAATTCCTAAAGCTAGCAAGCTTAGTTTCAAGATCCAATCTTCTTCTCCTTGTGTTATAGAGAACTTCCAAGGCTTCTCTAACAACAACTTTTACTGAGGCTGATATCTCTAATTCTTGCTTGTTTTAGCTTTCTCAAGCTTGATAAAAAACTTGCTCAAACTTGCTTTTTATAGCAAAATTTATGCAATTTTTAACTAATAAAAGTTCTAATCAACTTTTATGTATGCTTAATCCAATTTGTCCAAATATGTATGATTAGGTGTGACTAATCACATTTGTCTACCACTTTGATTTATTCCAATTAAATCAAGATAAAGTTTAATAAATGGATTATTTCATTGTCTACCATTTTGATTTAATCCAATTAAATCAAGACAAATACACATATTATTACATATTTGTAATTACCTCTAATGATAGAGATATTTATGAAATTACAATAAAGTTATTGTGTGATTTTGGATTAATTCAATTAATCCAATTCGGTCAAAGTAAATAAGTAATGTTATCCAATAACACTTAATTATTTTATTTGATAATTATAATATCAAATATTATTTATCATCAAACATTATCGGCTACCCAAGTGTTCAACAAGTACACTTCATATTTTAGAACTCTCTAAGTTTAGACATGTTCGTCATATAAGCCTATCTTATATGTACGCAATTCTGTCACCTCCGAATTCACGAAAAACACGAACAATTTTTTTGAACTATACAAGTCGATGTCATCATATATGTTTAATAATTCTTATGTCGTAGGCTATCTGAATTGTGCTTAGGAAACATAGATTACATCGTCAAGTTTCTGAGGCGCACATCTCATATTGTCGACATATCCATGATTTTTTACAACTAATCAGAGCATCATTTTTTATATATAAGATCTACCTCAGGTGATCGGTTTTGGTCAAAGTCTTAAGAATTGTGACTGATTATCTGGATACCTTAATCCCTTATGATACACATACGGGCCGACGGATCCTATCTTGATACGCACTTGATTAACGAGCGCATCGGTCCACACCCAATGAACATCTAGCGGTCAGACTATGAAAGGTCTCTGACATATATGGCATCAAAGTATGGAGGATCACACACAAATCACATGTATCATATAGTTAAAGGATCACATATGCTACTCAACTCGAGGAGATTCCTATTGACGGTGGTGTATACTTCCAATTATTAGGAATCACTTGTGATTCATTCAGTATTCGCTCCAACGAATACCCACATGTTTATATGAGCTTCTCTTGCTCATGGTACATTGAGTTAAACCATTGGATCTCCAATTCCAATATAGGACATGTGCTAGTTTTCTAGGTTATAGGAATTCGACCGTATTCCAAAACCAACGACTATGAATATTTACTTCAAGAATAATTTATAATAGTAATACTATCTCAATATCGGACCACCCAGTGTCCAGTATTACTATAAGACTATTTTAAGGTCGATGTCATTCTCAACATATTTATATATATTAATCTAATATGCATAATGGCATTACCATTAATAAGATTGAAATGAAAATATAATTATTTTATTAGTAAATCATAAAAATAGTATACAATACATTATTCGTATTGACACTCCAAACACCAACTTCAACAACAACTACAAGTGGCCGATATCTTTACTAAGAGTTTATCGAAAACCACCTTTGTGTTTTTTCGATCCAAACTTTACGTCCGAGATCCTCCCGCTAAACTTGACGGGGGTGATAGAGATAACCACAAAGCCACACAAGATAAAAATTATATTTACATAGATAAAGATTGTATTTGTATCATCATCTCAAGGATAATTCTATCCTTATTGAGTATAAATAAACATTGAGCAGACCACTAACGTTTGCTGTATGTCAATGTTATCTCTTAACCAACAGTAGTAACCCATTTGGCACATGTAAAGAGATTGAAAAACGATAACCATATTAAACCAGGATTAAATTGGGGGAAAATATTATTAAAATTAGATCATTTTGATAATAAATTAAAAATAAAATAAAATAAAAATAATAATTTTGATGATGATTTTGTTCTTATTTAATCTCAGTTGATCGAGTTTTAAAATACATGTATTTTTTTATACTTGGTGTACTCATGATTAAAAAAAAATTATGAAAAAATTAAACACCCCTCTAGTTATTCAATTTAGAGCCACTCTAAGGGTCTGTTTGGTTCAACGGAGGGGAGGGGAGGGGAGGGGAGGGGAGGGGAGGGATTTTAATGGAGGGGAGGGGAGGGGAATGATTTTAATTAAATATATGTTTGGTTCAAAGGAGGGGAGGGGAAGGGATGAGAGAGTTTTTAATTAAATATATGTTTGGTTAAAGAAGATAGGAGAGAGATTTTAAAACTAATTTACTATTTTATCCTTATAGCATTTTATAAATAAATTTAAAACAATATAGGCTTATATTATCTTTGAATTAAACAAATAATAAAATTAAAATTAAAAGCTCTACATAATACGTGTTATTAAAAATAAAATTAAAACAAATATAAGATAAGAGAATAAAAGAATTGAATGGTGAAGCAAATATAAGAGAGATTTGTAATTAAGATAATTTTGGATTTTAATGTATAAGTAGGGATAATTTAGTCAATGCATTTAATATTTAATTGCTCACTTTCTCTCCCCTCCAAAACCCCCCACTTTTGGAGGGGAGCAAAATTGGCTTAGGAGGGATTTTGCTCCCCTCCCCTCCCCTCCAAAAAATTGAACCAAACAACCATTATTTAAAATAATCTCTCCCCTCCCCTCCCCTCCCCTCCAAAACCCCCCAACCAAACAGAGCCTTAATTTTTTTTTTTTAAATCGTTGGAAATCCTACCGTCAAACCACCATTTTCGGGTTTAAGTCAGATAGGTAAAACCCTCGGCTGTCCCAAACACTTACAAGAAACGCACTTTCTGGATTCGAACCCAGGACCTGAAGGTCAGAGTCTGAACCCTACACCACCAAACCACGCTCATTGAGAACGAATTATCTAAATTCACTCTTCAAATACTTATTTGATTACCTATGTGACAATTTAAATAGTAAAAATACAAATTATCCCCCGAAAGATTCTTCAAATAAAAGAAATATTATATTATTTTAATCAAATTAAAAGAATTCATTTTAGTTATATGATTTTAATATATAAATATAAATTAGTAACCTAAACTATTACCACTATAATAAAGTAAAGAGAGATATAATATTATATTATAATATTTTAAGACAGATAAACCACTCTTTAATATTGAAAAGTTAGAAGTAAAATTTAATTTAAAATTGATATATTTTTTAAAATTAATTTTTAATAATATGAATATTCTATTTAATAATTAAATAATATTTAAATGGTATTGCGATTAAATCCGTGATAGCAGAGGCAAAGCACGACGTAGTACCACAGATGGGCACGTGACGGCTGCGTAGGAAAGAGAAAAGGTTTGTGTGTTGTTTTGTTTGTGATTTATATATATACACATACCCTTTTTGGGAAAAAAAAAACTATATATATCTATATACACACACGAACGAAACCCCAGACTCAGAGATGAAAAATAAAATGAATCTCTATTTGGTAAATTCTAAGTGGTGATGTGCCTCTTTTGCGAAAGAGATTTGCAGGTAATATTGCTAGGTGGGTGCTTTTGAATTTAAACCCTGTAAGGAACCAAAAGAAAGAAATCCTCATTGAGAAATGGTGTCATCGTCTACCAGGAGCGTGGTTTGGTGGAGTATGGTTCAATATCTCATCTTAAGATCTTGAGTTCGAATCCAGAGTAAGGGTGGTAAAAAAATCCGAGCCCGGCCCAACCTGGCTCGGGGTGAAAAAAGGCTCAGGCCGGACTTCAAAATGAGGAGCCCGGCTCGGTCCCAAGCCGGGCTCAACCAAAAAATCTCGGGCCCGGCCCTGCCCGGGCGTAAAATAAATAATTATATATTTATATAATAAATTTTTTATATTTATAATTTTTTATATTAAAAAAATCAGGCTGGGTTTGCCCAGCCCGAGCCCGGCCTGTTGCCATCCTTAATCCAGAGAGTGCGTTTCTTGTAAGAGTCTGGGACAGCTGGAAGTTTTACCTGCTCCGCTTAAGCCCGGAAGAAGTGATTTGACAGTGAGATTTCCAACGATTTTAAAAAAATGATATCATCTTTCCAACCCCTGACTTACTCAACATAAAATTTTGAATCAAATATATTATTATATTAGAGCTTCCTTTTTTTTTAAATTACAATTATCCTAACGCCAATACAATCATATCCTCATACTCATATGAGCAAAGATTTGAATCTCATAATTCTTATTTTCAACACAATAAATTCCGGATTCAAATTGAAATTCATGCTCAATCGAGAAGAGTGAGCCTCGGATCTTAATATTTTTTTTTAGGAAAAACACCACTAACTTGTTACTCTACTGTTGAATTACATGCTACCACATATTCGTTTAATATATATGATAATTTTAAATTTAGTGAGGATTGAGTTATTAAATTGAATTGTATGTGATGATGTAGTAATGTGAACACTATTTAAGATTTTTTTTTCCCATTGTTTTAATCCCATTTACTTGAACAAGTCATTGCAAACTTTCATGTATTTATGCTCTTTATAAAAGTACACTGTAAAAAATAAAATTAAAAATATGACAAAAAGGATGACTAACACTATAAACAAAAAAAAAAACTATTGAATTATCCATCGAAATTATCGTCGGAATAAATTATGTCGGTAAATACTGATGGATAGTCGATGAATTAAAAAATTATATTTACCGATGAAAATTTCTGTTAGTAAATGAGATGTTAATTCATGACGCGTTGTTTTCCAAATAATTCACCGACTAAATAATGATAAGAATTTAGGATAAAATATTTTCTTCCGATGGATTTGTTCCATCGTTACACATACAAGAAATTGAACCGTTATTTTTTAGATAAAAAAATTACCGATAGAAAAATCCATCAGTAAATATATAAATTTCTTCGCTAGGCAGGGTAGGAAATTAAAGCGTCATTTTTAGGTGAAAATTTATAGACCGAAAAAACTACATTAAATGTATAAATTTCCGTCATTACAGGGAGCGAAAAATTGAAGCAGTATTTTTTTTTTGATTTATCAGAAAAATCTGTCAGTAAAAAATTCTTATATGGTAAATCCAACTCATGCAGCCCCAATTTCTCTCTCTCCCGGCCTCGTCGGAAAATAATTATTCAAATTTCCATCGTCAGTTTCTCACTCCCTAGATGTGAGTAATTTTTTGGTGCAATAAAAATATGAGTAACGTGATATCATCAACAAATTAGTAAATGACACGTATGATTTAATATCGATCTTTTTACTTGTTTTTTAATATTTTAGCATGCATGGCAATTGATGATTGGATTGTTGCACAAATGACGTGATACCTCTATTGTACTGATAACACTGTAGTGTAACTAGTGTCAAGAAGAAAAGACTGGGAAAATGGGGAAGCGAATCATCCGATTTTAGGTTGATGATTGTGTAAAAGTAATTGCAAACTTTCACATGATCATCAACCTTAGAATTAGATGATTTAGCTTCTCATTTTTCTCGACCGTTTTTCTTCAAAATATCTACATTTGTAATGATCTGTTCTTTTTGCTAAGGTTGTCTATTCATCTTGAAAAAATAATAATAGAATTATAGACGGATTACCTATGGAACATTCAGTTGATATATACCAACATATTTAGCCATCAGTATTTACCAATGAAATTTTTCATCGGTAAATACACAATAATCAATCGGTATTGGATCATTTTGTTATCGAAAAATGGCCAAAATTTTTACGACGGAGTTTCTGTCGCCAATTCCCGACGACAATAACTTTTCATTATTATATGTATTGATAGTAAAGTTCTCACCAACAGAATAGTTCCATCAATTTTTTGTTGGTAAAGTAATTTACCGAATAACAATTTTGTTCGCAAATGAATTATTATTATTATTATTATTATTATTAGTTTGTAGTGTAAATGGCAACCAAAACTGAGTTGGAGGCTAACCTTTTGTTTTTGTTTTTATTGTAGTAGCTAGATTAATATTAATTGGATTGTCCTCTTGTTTTTATTGGAAGAGACTAAAATTAACTAGATTCTTTTATAGGAAACATAAATCTATGTTTCCTTCATAGAGTTGAGTTTTTATCAAGTATTAAATCAATTCTCCATATTCATCATTTACGTGAATTTTATTTATTTCGTAATTATTGATCCAATCAATCCTAATTCTAGTTTTAAATTTTCATGCTTAATTTCAAAATATCAAATTTCTTAGACTAAGAGGATTCAAGAAATTGACTATGACGTGTACCTATGCATGAAGAAGCCTATGTGCTTATTAAATCATAATATCAACAAAAAAAAAAAAAACACGAGGAAGGCGTTATAATGCAACTTGTTATTTTGGAAATGTTGGAAATTTTATTGTTAAACCATTCGATCTGAGCTTAAATGAAATATGTAAAATTTTCGGTTGTCTCAGATTCTTACAAGAAATGTATCCTCTAGACTCGAACTCAAGATCTGACAATCAAGTTCTAATCATTTTATCATCAAGACACATATCTTGAGGGTTTGGGTGATGACTCTGTTATAATGATTGTCACGTGATCTGATTAACATTGATTACGAATATCATTGTTGTAAAAAGGATCTTGATTCGGTGAGTTTGTAAAAATATTGGACGATAAAATTTAATTATTTATAAATATTTATTTAATAAATACCTATTACATTTTGAGTACAAAACTCAATTACTAATGAATTTAGTTCCATAAAAATCTTATCATATAATCAACTTTGAAGTTAGTGAAAGATTATTCCTAGTCAAGTTCAAGAAGATACCATGGCTATTGAAATCATGCCGCTCAATCTCTTCCATTTCAATAACGTATGCAAAAATGAGGTAGTGGCCTCATTGGCAACCCATGTGTTCGAGTCCCCACAAAAACAGTGGAGACTCAAATCTTCCTCTTTAGGAGGAAGAATTTCTTTTATATGGAAGTTGATTCCCAAGCTGTGTCTTGGTTGATTTAGAATTTGTAAGTCCCGAGCTACTTCTCGATTGATTTCTGGGCAGTGCTATAATTGTATATATCTAGAATCTCAAATGTAATATATGTAGTTTGTAATAATTTTTAAAAAAAATAATAATAACGTATGCCAAAGATTCTCTTTCTGGTCACACATCTGCCCAATTTTTCAAAAAGCTAACGAACCTTTTTTCAAAGAACAAGGAATTGGTATATAAAAAATCGTTAATTTTTTTAATCACTATATTCATTTTGTTGGCAATTTTGTGTTAATTATTCTTTTTTTTTTTTAAAGGTTAATTATTAACTTTTTGGGTTTAGGTGGGATAATTGTTAATTTTTGTGTTTTTTTTTTGGGTTAATTGTTAATTTTTTGGTTTAGGTGGGTTAATATCTTTTTATTAATTTCATCGGCAACATATAAATTATTTTTACAATATGAGGAGAGAACTAATAACATAAAACATTATGGTCAAACATAATATTACTTGTGTCAAGATATATTGCCTTGTAAGAAGAAAAGATGAGGAAAATGGCGGAGCAAATCATCTCATTGTCTGAGTTGGTGATTGTATAAAAATAATTATGAATTTTCACATAATCATCAATCTTAGAACTGGATGATTCAACCTTTTGTTACCGGTTCTTTGTTCATATTATTGGATAAATTTTGAGAAAAATGATCTTAAAATATTTTTCTCGACTATTCTTCTTCAAAATATTTGCATATGTAACGGTCTGTTTGACCTCGTGTTCCCTTTTATTACCGGTTCTTTGTTAATATGGTAACAACAATAATAAAATTATCAACAGTAAGTTATCAACAGATTTAACCGTCAATAAATATACGATAATCAGTCAGTATTAGATCATTTTATCATAGAGAAAATAGTCAAAATTTAGCGATATAATTTTTTTTTTTTTTTTTTTTTTTGGTAATGTAAATAGCCACCAAAATTAAGGACGAGGCTTAAACCATAATTAGATTAGGGAAATTTAAACTTTCAATTATTGTTTTGGTTTTGGTTTTTGTTTTTATTGTAATAGGCTAATATTAATTGGATTGTCCTCTTGTTTTTATTCAAAGAGACTAAAGTTAATGGGATATATAAGATCTAAAATCCATAATTTAAGTTATGTTATGATTGATGGAAGATTATACTTTGTAACGGAATGAAATGGAACGAAACAGAATGAAGTGTAATATATCATAATTTTGTTTAAGAAAAAAATAGAGGTTTATGATATAATGTTTCAAAATATTATTAGGTAAATAAATAATAATGGATGGAATGTAAGTATGTAACTAAATAGATTTTAAATATAATAATGTTCTTTTAGATTTTAAAAGAAAAAAAAGATAAATATTTTTCATGTTATTTTTTCAAATGGTAAATTTATATTCACATGTAATGTTATTTTTTTTTCAAGTTACGTTCCATCTCCAACCCCCTGATTTGGGCGACTCATTTTCAATGGTTTAAAACCATTTTTTGTTACACTATTTTTCATCTCATTGCACTCCATTACATCCCCTTTCATCAATCCAAATAATAAATTTTAAATATTTTAAATTACATTTCATTCCATTACACTTCATTCCATCGAACTAAACATAGCCTTAAAGATCAAAATATATTATTAAGTTAAATTTATATTAAATACTGAATCAACTATTCATATTCTAACTCCAAGGGGTTGACTCAGTGGTAAAGACTTTGAGCTTGGGTGATTTGCTCCCTCTCAGGTTCAAGGTTTGAATTCCACTAGATGCATTTCCTTGGAGCCATGCCCCTGGTGTGAAAAGCCAACGACTTACCCTAATGAGGGTACGGGGCACAGGTCCCGGGGATTAGTCGAGGTGCGCGTAAGCTGGCCCGAACACATCGGTTATCAAAAAAAAAAAAAAAAAAACTATTCATATTCATAATTTGACGTGAGTCTTCTTTATTTCCTGATTGTTGATCCAGCCCAACACACAGCTCTGAATCCTAATTCTATTTTTAAATTTTCATTTTTAGTTTCAAGAGATCAAATTTATTGGACTACGAAGATCCAAGTAATTGATAATGACGTGTGTAATACCTAAGCATGAAAAAGCCTTTTGACTTTTGACATGGTGGGCTGGGCTTCATTGCATTTTTATTATATGATTATTAAAGCATAACATTAACATCAAAATGCAACTTGGGTTCCTTTCTAATGTTTGCCCAGGTGGTCTGATTAACATCTAATTTTTTTTTGAAATCGTTTTAAATCTCACCGTCAAATCACTCATTTTGGACTTAAGCGGAACATGTAAAATCCACTACTGTCTTAGGCTCTTACAAGAAACACACTCCCTGGATTCGAATCCAAAACCTCAATGTGAGATCATGAGCCCTACACCACTAAACCACATCGGTAATAAAAAAAATTTGGATTCAATATTAAAAGTATTTATAAATTTTTATTTAAAAAATATCAATTATATTTTTAACACAAAACTCAATTCACTACTGAATTGAGCAAACTTTGGAGTTAGTGAAAGATTATTCCTAGTCAAGTTGAAGAAGAAACCATGGCTATTGAAAATTTGAAATCATGCAGTTCAATCTCTTCTCTTTCAATAATGTATGCAAAAGATTCTCTTTCTGGTCACACATCTGCCCAATTTTTCAAAAAGCTCAGGAACCTTTTTTTGTAAATAACCTTTGGTTTCTGAAAGAAACTTCATACCTTAGCTCGTAACTTTATCCATGCATCTCCACGTGGAATTATCCTATACACGCGCCAACGCTCTCATTTCATTGGTTAATATGAAATTGAAATCATCTTCTTCAACAAGTAACCATTGCCCACCACATAGTCAAAGTCGGCCAAACTTTTTTTTGGTTAGGAAATGTTGGAAAACTCGTCATCAAATTATCCGATCCGAATTTAAGCGGAAGAGATAAAATCTCTAATTGTTTTAGGTTTTTATAAAAAACACACCCGCTGGATTCGAACCTGAAACTTGCATATCATATCTTAAACTCTACATCAACAAGCCATTCTCGTTGAGAACAAAGTCGGACAAACTTTTAACGTAAATACATTACATGTACGCAAACCCAAACCCATCTTGACATTCAAATGAAATTCCATTTGTGGGTTGTGTATATATATGTTAGCCAAAATAAAAGTAAAACACAATCAATAAATAATTAATAATGATGATGGCAATCGTAAGTAAGATATATTGCTCTTCATCTGAAGCATTGCTTGTGGTTAGGAGGAGGCCGCATGTAGTTAGTGGAGGAGGATTTGTGGTAACAGATTGCACCCAAAATATTATTTTTAGGGTCGATGGCTGTGGTGTTCTTGGTACAAAAGGCCACCTTATCGTTAGAGATGCTCATGGAGATGCTGTTATTCTTATCCATCGCAAGGTACGTAAGCACCTCCTATATCCAGTGGCGGAATTAAAATTTTGATTCGATAATATAATGAAAGTACCATAAAATTATTAATTAACATTCAACCGAGGTCATAATGGAGAAATCATAAATTTAATGAGCTTATGGCATACTAACTATAAAACCAAGGGAGCAAAACATGAATTAATTAATAGGGAAATGATTAAAATTTCAGTGAAGTCCTTGATTAGAGATGCATATTTAAGTGTGGTGAATGGATTTGTTCTCGGAATAGAATTTGGATCTAGTGTTGAATTAATATGTGCTAAAATTTTCATTTATAATCTTTTGTTACACATGATTAATCGCAACGCAATCAATTATAATTAATAAAAAGTTTAATTCAACACCAAATCAAAATTGTACCGAAAAAATACATGCATAAGAAATTTCTATCCAAGACTCCAAGTTATTACGTGACAAAATCAACCTAGCTACAATAAAGAGAACAATTACTACAAGCAACTATCCAATTATCAAGATTTTATACTTATAGATTAGGCAACTTAATTTACTAGTTAAATTTCAATTATTGATTTCAGGGAGGGCTGGTTCAGGCACTAAGCATTTACAAAAAATGGAAGGGTTACGCTTTTGACTATGAAGGATTTGAGAAACCAGTAATTAGCTTAAAAGAACCAACCAGTAGCAGTTCATGTTTAGTGAGGAACAATGCAATAAGGATCTCCACTGAAACTACAGCAGCAGGAAGCAGCAGCAAAAGCTGCAACTTTGAGATCAAAGGCTCTTTCCCAGATAGAGATTGTAGCATTGTTGATTCCTTAGGCAACATTGTAGCTCAGGTATATATAAATTCATTAATGGGAGATTGCCCTTTCCATCCCTAATTTTTTTTTTTTCATAATTATCCATTAGGTCTCTAATTTTTTCATAATTGTCCATTAAGTGCTGTTTAGAGTTGATATAAAATCTCAAAACTCGATCGGGATTTGAAATCTCTTACGTAACGATATGAGTTTTAGGACAAAAAAAATACTTGAATAAAAATTTTGGCTGAGAATCGGGATAATTTTTTTCTTCCCGAATTATAATTGAGACGAGACTGGAATGTCCTGATTGCCATTCATACTATTGTTCTATAATAGTAGTGCAAAATATAACAAAGACCCTTTCCTGTTATAATAGTAGAGACCTTATGGGTTAATAGAAAAAAATTAAGGACCCAACATTTAATTATAAAAAAAAAAATTAAAAGACCCAGATATCATTTTCCCTAAATTAATTTCATGGTCTAAAAACGTAAGTTTTTGAGCCATTACTATGATACTCAAGGGTATAACATACCTTTGGATAAAAATATGTTATTTTGAACATTGAACATGTAATTTAAACCACTAAACATGTAAACTCTATTAATAAATATGCAACTAATTTCATATTTATTGGCAGATTTTACATGTGTAATGATAAAAGTTACATATTTGAATATAAAAATTACATGTTTGAATCAAGAGTATCAAATATCTTTAAGGTATCGTAAATGCCCAAGTTTTTGCTTTTGATTACTAGTGAGATTCCTTTGAAATAATAATGACAGATTGGAGTGAAGAAAGAAATAGAGGAGTTGATGGAAAGCAAGGATCTGTACCACGTAGTGCTGAAACCGGGCGTTGATCAGGCCTTTGTTGTTGGAGTCATTGCCACTCTTGACTACATTTATGGTGAATCTACTAAGTGCTAGTTCTTCCGAATTTGATCAAACTCATTAAGCAGATTTTCATAACTACAATTCATCATCAAGCTGTGTTCACTTTAGTAATTATGTTTTTTTTTTTAGTTTGTTTATTTCTGTTTAGTACGATGATCAAATTTTAACTTGTTATTTCTTTGATCACGGACTTTCTTAATCTCTACTTAGCGTGGGAACCATGTATATTAGATACAATTTTTAATGTTTACGTGTTTGACCTAATGATGTATTGTATGTTGTCCACAAGATGTATAGTTTGGTGGTATAAGATTCAAAATCTTATCTTGAGCTCCAGGGTTCGAATCCAGAGAGCGCATTTCTTATAAGAGAAAAACTCTTTCTTTCTGTGAAATTTCTATCAGATTTTGATTATTGTTGTCACAATCTTGAGTGCTAAACTCTTTTATGAATAATTTCCTTATAAAGGGTACCTTCCAAAGAAGCCATTTTACAAAGCTGGCATATCTGAAAAATTGACCTAAATTTGGCTAAATTACACCATTTTCACGTTGTAAGATTCCTTTATCCTTCATCTCCCCACTTCCATAAATGCAGCCAGTGCATCAAAAAACCTGAAACAATCAGACCAATAGTTATGATAGAGATTTAAGTTATTTAATTAAATTATAATTATAATTTAAAATAATAGTTTTGTTATGGTTCTGTACTGAAATGAATACTTTTATTAATTTTTTTTTGCAAGTCTCTCCTGGGTTTATCATTTTTCTTGAAACAATAAGAACATTAAAAAGTTGACAAAATTTCAATACATTAAACATTTAAACTAAAAGATGACCACAAAACCAAATTCTTAGAAGTTTCAGCTTCAAATTTCTAATACTATCAATAATTAAAATGACTAAAACCATATATATATATATATATATAAGTCTATAAAGTCTAAATAACAAAACAGAGCTACCCCTGTTTAATGCAAGTATTAAAATAAATATTTACCTGTTGCAACGAAATTAAAATGATTTGATTCAACGAGACAGAGCCGAAAAGCAACTCTCAGATCGAACAAGCGGCGGCGAAGCCTTGAAGTTTTCAACATGAGGCAAAACGCTGCTGGAATTTGAACGAAACGGTGGAGGACAATTAGAATCCAAGCTTCTTCTCAAGATTCTACCCATAACAGAGATGGGGTGCTCTGTTTCACTGAGATACAGGGGATTCGATGATGATCTGAAGTCATTGCAAAATCTGATGTGCCGGTCCAGAGCTTCTTCAATGGATATGAGCCTATCTGATCTCAGCACCTCGTCCTTCACAGCCTCAGCACACAGCCCACATAACCAGCATCCCTTGTAACGATCCCTCACACGTACAATATATGCAGGGGTGCAATCCTCTGTGAATCCGCATGATTCGCATTTCACTGCTTCCACTTCCACTTGGGGACTCTGTTTTGGTGTATCTGCTGAGCTTGCAATTGCCATGTTTTGTTGCAGACGAACTTTCTATGCCTCTTTATTGTGTTATTAATATGGGGATGAATCTATGGGGCCGCTACTATGGTACCGAGGATATCAAATATTATCGGGTACAAAAATGTTATTTTGACCAATTAAACATGCAACTTAAACCATTAAACATGAAACTGGTTTCATGTTTATTGGTAGAATTTACATATTTAATGGTTTAAGTTTCATGTTTAATAGTCAAAATTGTATGTTTGAACTCCAATGATATTTGATACCATTGGATACCATAGATGTACCCAACAATTTGGGTGGGGGGATATTGGTAAATGGGTCGATACATATTGATATATTTTAATAATATGTAAAATTTAACCACCTATACTCATTTATTCATGTGGGTTCATGTCAGTTTAGTGGATTGTGTCATAATTTGTCAACTCTAACCGAAATTATAATTGTGTAAATTATAGAAGACAAATATATTTATAAAATTTTGATTTAATGTTTAACCAATGTATGTTAAATTTTTTATAATATTCTTTCATGCATGTGTGATAGTTAAGCTTAAATTACATATAAATTCTTATTTAATAATTACCAATCACAGCGTATAAAAATTACAACACAAAATTCAACTCATTTCTAATTCTTGTTCGAGTTTATAATGCAAGAGGTCTGCGATTTGTCCTTTCCTAAAACGCAAAAATGTTTTCATGTTAGTAGGATGTCCATTGTCTAATGGATAGGATAATTGGTATATGTTCAAATCTTATTGAACGTTTTCATTTCCCTATATTTTATTACATAATAAAATATTATTATTCGGTAATGATTTTTATTATTATTTATAATTGTTCCTGAAGTAGAAAGCATTCCATTTGATACTGAATAGGTTTTGTCATGAAACTCTTATTTTCTCGCAGGGGAAGTTACAAAAGTGGTCAATTTGTGTCTAACCTCTCCATCCTAGAGAGATTTACAATTTCAAAATCTTTCATATATGGAATTAGTGCTGTCACATGCATAGTGTCAGGACCTCTTTGCTATTTAGTTTGTTTGATTTCAGAGAACTGTCATGGCCAATTACCTCCCTGGAAAAGAAAAAAGGGACGAATAAAAATAGTAAGTATCATTGGATGCTCATTTTCAGTACTGATGTGAGCTAGCTAGCTAATGTATATTTTGTTTTTTGGCCAAATTTTACCTATATTTACATTGAACTAAAAACGAGTCTAGCAATTTTCAACAAAGGATAGTCCAGTAAGTTGACTTCTTGACATGGAAGTAAGAAATCAAGGACTAAAATCTAAAATCACTTTTAATTTGGGATTAAATGGAATGAGGTGTGTCAAAGCATAAAATATGATGAGGTAAAATGAAATTAATTAGTGTAGTTGGTAAAATTTTCTCAAATGTCGGATTCTAACACCCAGATGTTAAAATGTTGATAAATTTTATTTTGTATTGAATACGAACAAAATAAAGGAAAATACTAGCAGAATCTTTTCAAGCAGCAGCTAACATTGATCAGTCGCGCTCACTAATGGCAGTCAAATGTTCATCAATTTCTTCAGTTGATAATACTCGGAAAACTCGATCATCTGATCTTACAACTCCAACCTACACAAACATCAAATGATTCACATCAGCAACTATTGAAAAGCATCTTAATTGTGCAGGTAACTTAAAAATATTTATACACAAATTTCCAACAATTCAATGGCTAATATATCCAATTTGTCATCAACTTTTCGCAGATGATAAAGGACAATATAATAAATACCTCAATCTCTGTGGCCTTGAAATCCTCTTGGAGAACAGATTGCAGAGCGGAGATAGCAGTCTACATAATAATAGCAGTTTGCAACATTAGGCCCTTTAAACCTTAATACTAAATAAAAAAAACCTTTAAAACTAGCACGTTTAGTTATAACTAAGAACGAAACAACCCGACTCCATCAAGCTTTAGTTCTATACAAATTGTATGATAATAGACCAAATAACGAGAATTCTCTTTCCCACTACAAATTCTATTATTTATTTAAGTTGGCAAATTTCATTAAAATTGCACTACCCACTACAAACATGACCACCTCCCTTCTCTTTCTTCCTTTTCATATATTTGACATGAATAAT
Organism: Zanthoxylum bungeanum; assembly: GCA_019454045.1. Taxonomy (NCBI): domain Eukaryota; kingdom Viridiplantae; phylum Streptophyta; class Magnoliopsida; order Sapindales; family Rutaceae; genus Zanthoxylum; species Zanthoxylum bungeanum. The sequence goes on from SKCR01000020.1 coordinate 183,318, forward strand.
CATGCTATGCCCTTTAGCAACTGAAAATGTTTTGGAAAGATAAGACAAGTACCTGCACTGTTTCCTCATAAGAAAATGAAGAATCATTTTTCATTTTCTTCTCCAAGAAATTGATTGCCTCTTGTTCTTTCAATCCAGCACTTGTCGCCTGGAGCACATAGCAGATTAGCAATTTGCTTGTAAATGAGAAAAAATGTTCAAAATTTGCATAAAACAATATTCTGAACAAATTCTATAATAAGAATATCTCACCATTGAAGACCTACACAGTTCTTAGCCCACCAGATCTAGAGCCTCATGGTTTGTATTTAATGCAAAACACTAGTTTACATGAATGCCATGAAAATGATGTCCGAAATTTTTTTTCCAAGATATCAGAAATTTCCATCTTCAGTTCAGTGAGAAGATAATGCAAGGTGGTATGGTATTAGAGAACCATCTAATCATTTTGATCCTAGCATTAGGTGCATTATCTTTCTAAAATCCATACCATTTTGGTGACTATAATCATGACTTGTGCTTATGGTGACTATGATCATGAGCACTTGTGCTTATGTTACAGTGTCAACTAAAATGAAGTGAAATGAAATGGCTCAATAATACTTTATGAAAAAATAAAAACTGTAGACTTGTAAAAATTCAAGAATAAAATGCTAGAAAACACATCAAGAAATCCATTCGGCAAGTACCTTGTGACCATAAAAATGTCCAGCAGGATCACACTTGTAAAGTTGAGGCCCTTTCTCCTCATCAATACCCAAAACCATAGCAACTGCAGAGCAGAAAAAGGATGTTTAAACGATTAGTCTATATTAGACCAATGGTGAGAATATATGAGCATCTGCAAGTGCGAAATGAATTACTACAATTCCTTGTATGAATCATTAAAATACAAGATAATACATCTACAAGACGTGAAAGAGACTATAAACTTACCAACTCCAAGAGGTCGCATATAAGCATGTTGTGTATAAACCTGTGACTTGTCTGCAATCCTACATGCATAAAAGATTATGTTAGGTTTATATGATAGAGTTAGACTAAGTAACAAGATATAAATTACCACAAAAATTAAACTGACCATTTAATTATAATGGTGCAAAGCAGAAATATATACAAAAAATTGTGGGAAGTTGCTTTATTAGAACCCAAGTTATTTTATCTTTAGAAATTGGCAGAGAAGCAAGCAACACATTGCTAGCCACACTTGGTGCAGAGTGAAGACAATCAGGTTTTTCATTCATATGTCAGCAAATGTCCAATTTCCTAGCAATACATAAAATAAGTTGAGATGTGGGCTGCATATTAAGATTTGGCTCAAGTACATTTTCAGATTTTCAAGCCCATATTAAGTTTCATCAAAAGTCTTCAGATTCAGATCGAAAAATATCTTATTAGCTTGAGTTTGAGTTAACTAAACAAACAAACCGAGCTCCACTTGTTGAAAGGTTTAAAATGTTGTTATAAGCAATCTATATCTACATTTTTATTACCAAGTACACAAGCCTCTCTTTAAGCATAAATAAATTATTACAGAGTTTTGTTCATGATTCATGTTCCCAATTTTACCAAGTCGACATCAAGGTATTGTCAACAACTCCAGTTCATTTGTTACTCTAACTACGCATACGAACTAAACTTCAAGTCATTTGCTTTCATCTGACTGACTTAAACTTCAATGAAAATTTTCAAAAAATATATCAGAAAAGCTTCTAATATATATGCCTCATAACAGTCTAACAAAATCCCTATCACATAATATGAATAATCACCACATGAAGCAGAATTAAATGGCATTAACTTCTATTATATCAATATGAGAAAAACATACCATCTGGACAATACATCCACAGGCATTTCATATCCAAATTTGAAGCGATATTCAGCTGCTTCATTCCTTGCTTGGTGGACCAAGGACCTAGCATCAGCTGGAAATTGACATGGCTAAGTTTATTAGAGAATCC